>MJUU01027655.1:95635-108947 GCA_002080025.1 Modiolus philippinarum
AAAAACAAAACAAAAAACCAGCAAATCTCAAAGAAATAATCGTACTTCTCCATTTATGAAGTTTTTATTCCATTAATTTATTCCATTGGATGTTTTGCTCATAATGGAATTTTAAAACTATTATTAAAGTTCTAACGAAGAATACGCGATGTTCTTTGAGAATAAACATTTCCCGTGAGAATTATAAAATCTGGCCATAAAATAACAATTCCTACCAAATTATGAAAGTCCGACACCCATTTGTGTAGCAGTATATATATTCCGAATCCATTTCTCGAATTTCATATTTTGTTTATTGGGTAGCTTATCAACTGCGCAATATTATGTGAAACTTAATGTAGCTGTTAGATTTTGTAGCAGGTATTGTTTTGAGCTTTTGCAAATTTTCCTCCGACATTTGCTTTATGTAGATATGCTCGAACGTTTTGACATGAAATAAATGATTAAGAGATGTACCGAAAAAAGTGCCAATGAAACGTAGAACTGATAAATGCAGATCACAGAAGGGAAACATTCGTCAAATTTTAAAATGAACTACCGAGTTATACTAGGTTCAAGTAAAATATTACTTTAATACCCTTTTGTTACCTCTGAGAAATATTCATAGCCTTCACAACATAACAGACAAATCGAGTGCACCGTACAATACTCGACTGTTCTCCTGATGTTATTGTAAAAAATTCTTAGAGAAACGTATATGTATATCTAAATAATTAGAAAAAAAGTCAAGCTATTAATTATCTTAAGTACATAACAATAAAACAGAATATTGTGATTGACAAAGTAAGCCCAAAATACTTTTTACTTATTTTAACAAAATAGGCGAATTGATAGATCCCTTATCGTATGATATGTGTGTTTCCAATGATAAGTTGTTACGTTCGTATGATTCGTCAGTTATCCGGTTACCTCTAATAATCTCATAATTAATCAACAATTTAAGCTTAAAATTTACATTTATTTATACTTTTATGTGAAATTTTTGCCATGACCTTGAACTTTGACCTTGACATCATTATGAAGATCACATCGTCCTTTACATTTTTTGTGTGAATATCTCTTTGTGTCTTCAATGGTATTTGCGCTATAAGCAAAAAATCCGAAATCAGACACCAAAAATCGGTTTTTGGTCCAAAACGGTTGGTCCAATAATTTTGGACCAAATGTAACAAATGTAGATCTTAGCAAGAAACACATTTTTGCTATAACATATTATCAGCTATCTATTATAGTTTATGAATTAATCCAATGACAAGATCCAGGGTCAAAGTTAAGTGACCAATGACCTTTGACCTTTGCATTTTTTAATGTAAAACATATCACCTAAGATGAACGGAAAAGGTTTCAGGTTTCTATCTCTTACCGTTTTCGAGAAAAACCTACTTAAAAGATATGATGAAATTTTTGAAAATTTTTGACGGTGCATGCACATCTTCTCATGGTGGTCCAACTCTGTGCGAAGTATGATTAAATTCTGTCCAGGCATCTTTGAGAAAACAGGCGGACAAAAATCCTTGGAAGAAAGAAAGAATAATGAAAAATAATAACGAGTGATGATATGTTTGTATGCAAACACAAGTCACCCAAACCAGATTCCATACTCAATTGCTCTTTGAAAGAATGTTGTGTTGTACATTTATCACTAATGATTGTAATAATGTTTTCGGAGTTTATTGTTTTTTCATTCCTCATATCAGAATTAGTTTAAAATTCATTATGTTTTCGTCTATCAGTGCTAGTAGTGCTTTGATTCGCAGGTTAAAATATTTTCTTTATTGAGTCAGAAAGGAAGTTGCGTCATTCTGTTCTCATTATTGATTCATCACCGAAACCAACATTCCAAGCTTAATATGCGTATTTATTGATATTTTAACATGAAATAAAGTTTTGGGGTGTGACTTTGACCTTTAACCTTGATCTCATTTTGAAGGTCCCGTCTTCCTGAACATTTTGTATGTTGAATGTCTTTTTGTATCTTCAACGGTATTTGAGCTATAAGCAAAAAACCTCAAAATCGGACATCAAAATTGGTTTTTGGTCCATAGGTCGAAAAGGGTGGGTCCAATAATTTTGGACCCACTATAACAAATGCAGATCTTAACAAGACACACATTTTTGCAATTACATGTTTTCAGCTATCTATTACCGTTTAAGAGTTATAAAAAACAAGGTCTAGGGTCAAAGTTCAAAGTGACCAATGACCTTTGACCTGGGCATTTTTAAATGTAACACATATCTTCTAAGTTGAATGGAAAAGGTTCCAGGTTTCTATCTCTTACCGTTTTCGGGAAAAAACATGTGCAAAGATATGACGAAATTTTCAAGGGGCATAACTCACGAAGGGTTGACCATAGAGTTTCGGTCCAAATGCAACGAATGTCCGTCATGACCTAACAAACATTTTGTCATTACATTTAATCATCTATCTTTTACGGTTTCAGAGTTATTCCAATAAGAATGTTTGAGGTCAAAGTTCATATTGACCAATGACCGTGGTCATTTTGGAAATTTTTAGACCTTCCTGCACATCTTGAGGTTGGTATCTACAATGGTTCCAAGTTTCATAAAGTTTGGTACATCCATCTCTGAGAAAATGTTTTGACAATGTTTGAAAATCATTGAGGAATAATAATAATAACGAGTGATGATATGTTTGCATGCAAACAAAATACAAAAACAGGAAAACAGCAAACACCTACAATGGGCAGGAACTACAATCACATGCCACAATTTACAAGCAAACTGCACCAGAAAAACAATAATGAAAACAAGAGACAAACATAAATAACGATAGGAACTCGGGATAGCCGGACTTGGTACCGGCACCAGCAAAAGCCAGTTGTAGGGTTAAACCGGTTTATGGGTACCCAAACCTCCCCTTTATCTATCCCGTTTCCCTATAGTATCATAAACACGCGAATAAAACCCGATACAGGTAGACTACTAACTCAATGACCACTATCTTGGAACAGAAAAAGCATAAGACAAAACGTAATTTTGAAAAAAGGGTCAAAGAGTGCTCGCCGCTAAACTGCCGCCTAGCTCAAGGACTCTAGTCTGCTGGTAAAACACTGTCGCACTACGGAAGAAAAATCAAACTCAAAACTTCCCGAAGGGTTTGGTAAAGAGTCTTCATGTATTTCAGCAGACATCGGCAGTATCAGTGAGAGGCCAGTATATATGTAAAGTCTTCAGGTCACTGGAATCCAAAGCCAATTTAACGGATTTGTTCAGAATATCTCGTCGATATCCACTATTACGTAAAGAATGTTAGTTACGTCCCAGTTTTTCTGGATTATTAATAAGTTTTTGACATTTTTATCAACATTTCCATAAAATCGAGGATGAGAAATGCCCTTTGTTATTAGCTGTTTCCGAGTCACGTCATATCTAGATATCAAATGTTCATATCTTCTGTAAAACTTCTTAAAAGTATTTAATAATTTATGAAATCTGTAACCTTGTTGTAAAAGTTTGGATGTGAGAGTAAGGTTACGCTCATTAAAATCATCAAGGGTGGAACAAATGCGAGCGAATCGTACAAGTTGGGATATATACACCCCGTAGGATGGAGCTAGGGGAACGTCGCCGTCAAGAAAGGGGAAATTAGTAATTGTAAAATCAAAATCATCCCTTTTATCATAAACTTTAGTTTTTATTTTACCAGAGTCAATGGTGATACTTAGATCCAGAAAAGGGCAGTATTTAGAATCATTGTTTGCCTTATTTAGTTTCAGTTGTTGTGGGTAAATGGTGTCAACATAAGCCAAAAACTGGGGATTGTCAATAGTAAGGATATCGTCAATATACCTGCTATTATCATTGAAAATAGAAATAAGTTTATCACTATTTGGTACAGTTCCATTTTGTAGTTTTTTCATGAATTCCCGTTCGTAACAGAACAGAAAAAGGTCTGCAATGAGAGGTGCACAATTAGTACCCATGGGGATTCCAATGACCTGATGATAAACAATGGTGCCGAAACGAACATAAATGTTGTCTAGCAAGAGATTCAGTGCCTTAATCATATCATCACATGTCCAGGAGCAATAACTGTTGTAAGAGATATTGGAGAAGAATCCTTGCGTTTTGTTGCAACAAATAAACTGAAGACCCGAAAATTTAAAAGACCATTTAATAAGTTCACCCAATTTAGATTTAATCAAATTATGCGGAAGGGTTGTATAAAGTGTAGAAAAATCATAACTGTCAATAGATGAAACTGGTCTATCTATAGATTGTAATTTATCTAAAACTTCAATAGAATTTTTTACACTCCAAAAGTAATTTACACCAGAGTTTTGATATGTTTTCTCACAATAGTTTTTGACTAACTCTTTTATGCAAGTGAGTGCACTGGTTAAATTGATGGACAAATTTGTGGTAGAACAATTACTTGAAGCCGAAATGAAACGATGTTTGTAGGGATTTTTGTGAAGTTTAGGAATCCAGTACATAGTAGGGTGTTATCTTTAGGTGGAACTTTCAGTGTTTCTGTATCCTTGTAATGTTGTGTGGTGAGCGTTTTCTCGTCATAATTTGTACGTTCAAAAGTGCTAGACTTTGCCAATTCGTTTTGCCAACAAGTCGCCCAAACCAGATTCCATACCAAACTGCTTTTTGAAAAATGCTGTGTTGTTTATTTATCACAAATGATTGTAATAATGTGTTCTGAAATATTCGTTTCTATTCCTTATGTAAGAACTAGTGTCATTAACTCGTTATCTTTTCGTCTATCAGTGTTAGTAGTACTTTGATTCACAGGTTAACATTTCATAAGTATATGTACTGGATTGCATCATAAAGGAAGTTGCGTCATAATGGTTTCATAATTGATTCAATTCAAAGCTTAATATGTACATTTAAAGCTTCAGGGCTGTGACCTTGACATTTGACCTTGACCTCATTTTGAAGGTCCAGACTTCCTGAACATTTTGTACGTTGAATGTCCTTAAGTGTCTTCAATGGTATTTGAGCTATAAGCAAATAACACAAAATTCGGACATCAAAATCGGTTTTCGGTCCATAAACCGAAAACGGTTGGTCCAATAATTTTGGCCCCTATGTAACAAATGTAGATCTTAACAAGACACACATTTTTGCAATTACATGTTATCAGCTATATATTACGGTTTATGAGTTATTACAAAAACAAGGTCTAGAGTCAAAGTTCAAAGCGACCAATGACATTTGACCTTGGCATTTTTAAATGTAACACATATCACCTAAATTGAATGGAAAAGGTTTCAGGTTTCTATCGCTTACCGTTTTCAAGAAAAAAACATGCTAAAAGAGGTGATGAAACTTTCAAGGGACATAACTCTTGAACGGTGCATCATAGAATTTCGGTCCAAATGTAACAAAGGTCCGTCATGACTTTGTAAACATTTTTGCCAAACAATTAATCAGCTATCATTTACAGTTTTCGAGATATTCCAATCACAAAATTTGAGGTCAAAGTTCAAAGAGACCAATGACTGTGGTCATTTTTGAAATTCAAAGAGCTTCTTGCACATCTTAGGGTGGTTGTCCACATTGATGCCATGTTTCATTAAGTTTGGAATACCAATCTCTGAGATAATGTTTGGACAAAGTTTGAAAAATCCATTGAGGAATAATAGTAATAACGAGTGATGATATGTTTGCATGCAAACACAAGGCACCCAAACCAGATTCCAACTCAATTGCTCTTTGAAAGAATGCTGTATTGTAAATTTATCACCAATGATTGTAATAATGTTTTCGAAGTTTATTGTTTTTTTATTCCTCATATCTGAATTAGTGTTTAAAATTCATTATGTTTTCGTCTATCATTGCTAGAAGTGCTTTGATTCGCAGGTTAAAATATTTTCTTTATTGCGTCAGAAAGGAACATGCGTCATAATGTTCTCATTATTGATTCATTACTGAAACCAATATTCCAAGCTTAATATGCGTATTTATTGATATTTTAACATGAAATAAAGTTTTGGGGTGTGACCTTGACCTCATTTTGAAGGTCCCGTCTTCCTTAACATTTTGTATGTTGAATGTCTTTTTGTATCTCCAACGGTATCTATCTATCTATCTATTACCGTTTAAGAGTTATAACAAAAACAAGGTCTAGGGTCAAAGTTCAAAGTGACCAATGACCTTTGACCTTGGCATTTTTAAATGTAACACGTATCACCTAAATTGAATGGAAAAGGTTTCAGGTTTCTATCTCTTACCGTTTTCGAGAAATAAACATACTAAAAGAGGTGACGAAACTTTCAAGGGGCATAACTCTTGAACGGTGCATCATTGAATTTGGTCCAAAGTTAATGAAGGTCCGTCATGACCTAATAAACATTTTTGCCATAACAATTAATCAGCCATCATTTACAGTTTTCGAGATATTCCAATCACAAGATTTGAGGTCAGAGTTCAAAGTGACCAATGACAGTGGTCATTTTTGAAATTCAAAGACATTCTTGCACATCTTGGGTTGGTTGTCTACATTGGTGCCATTATTCATTAAGTTTGGAATATCCATCTCTGAATAATGTTTGGACAAAGTTTGAAAAATCCATTGAGGAATAGTAATAAAAATTTATAACTGTATCAGGATGCTGATACAAAAGTCTCCCAAATGAACTCCCAAATCAGAATTCAGGACTAGAAACCAGTTCTATACAAGTTGGGCCACCTCCCTGTGAAGTTTCATCCAATTCTGAGCACTTTCAATTTCCCACCCTTTTGCCCGTTTCCATGGCAACGGTTGCGATTTTGATGTCTTGGAGACCAGAAACCAATTTGCAGTATGCTATATAACCTTTCTGTAAAGTTTCATCCAATTCTAGGCACTTTCAATTTTTCCCGCCTTTTTCTGTTTCCATGGCAACCGGTGCCATTTTGAAAATTCCAAGACCTGATTGCACCTTTCAGGATAGGGATCCATCTTCTTGTAAAGTTTGGTTAAGATTGGATCATTAGTCTCTGAGAAAATGGTCGGACTAATTTTGAGGCGGAAGAAACATGAGTAAAAACAAGTCACCAAACTTCGTTTGGGTGACTTAATAAGAAACAGAGTAAACACAATAAGTCACCAAACTTCGTTTGGGTGACTTAATAAGAAACAGAGTAAAACAATAAGTCACCAAACTTCGTTTGGGTGACTTAATAAGAAACAGAGTAAACACAGTAAGTCACCAAACTTCGTTTGGATGACTTATATAACAAAGAAACGGACAAAAACAATATGTCGTCGCGACTACGTCTGGGGCGACATAATAATAAGAAACGGTGCAAAAACAAGAAGTCCCCAAACTTTGTTTAGGCGACTTAATAATAATAACTAGATTTGCAATTGCAAGCAATAGCTGATGTCGTCCCTGACAGCAAATTCGATGATTCCAGCTTGTTCGCAGTATCAAAATCTACTTAGAAATCAAATTTCGTTGAAATCGGACAAAGTTGAAATTTTTTGGAAATGGCGGCCACTTTGAAAATTTTTTTTCATGCATACACTCCAGCAGATAGTGTATTCCAACTTTGTACCAAAAATGATTGAAATCTGTCCATGCATCACTGAGAAAATAACAATTTTAGTTGAAATTGGTCCAAAATCGAATTCTTCGTATTCGTGCGGCCATCTTGGAAATGGCGGCCACTTTGAAAAAAAAAATTTCTTGAATGCATATCCCCAGATAGTGATCCAACTTCGTACCAAATATGATTGAATTCTGTCAAGGCATCTTTGAGAAATCTCCTGGACAAAAGAGGTGTAGTGGAAGAAAGAATAACAATAAGTCTCCACAAACTTCGTTTGGGAGACTTAATAATATTAGGCGGCAGGACAAGACACAAAGAGAGTTACGTTTATATCGGTGTTGTAAAATGGGGCTCAATGTTAATTGCCATCAAGATGGGTATTAGAAATGAGCTTATTTTAATGGAACAAATCAATGTTTTGAAAAAAAATTCACATATGTTTAAAAACAACAAATGTTCTGGTGTTGAAAGTTATCAAATAAATTATGCTTTTACTAAATTTATTTTTTCGCAAATCAGTGGGCCGATTTAAGGCCTTAATGCAACTGCGCAGCAAAATACTCGTCGATTCTTCTTGATCTCCATCTTATCATACCGTCGTGTACATGCTATAAATATTTTGTAAAGGCCTTCATGTAAACTTGACCTTTGACCTTGAGAGAGAAAAAAAAGTTTTTAGTTTTTGCCTGTCTTGGCCTAACATTTTTTTCTTTTGATCTAGACTAAGATATTTGGAATATCTTAACTAAGATATTTGGAATATCTTAGTCATTGGAATTCCCGTAGGTACAAATTGTGCATCTCTCATTGCAGAACTTTTTCTTTTCTGTTAGGAACGTGTCTTCATGAAAAAGCTAAAAAAAAAATGGAACCATACCAAACAGTGATCAACTTATTTCTATTTTCAATAATAACAGCAGGTATATTGGCGATATCCTTACTATTGACTATCCCCAGTTTTAGATTATGTCGACATCATTTACCCACAACTTGATAAAGCTAACAATGATTCCAAATATTGCCCTTTATTGGATCTAACTATCATCGTTGACTCTGGTAAAATAAAAACTAAGATTTACCATAAAAGGGATGATTTTGATTTCAGTATTACTGATTTCCCTTTTCTTGACGGCGATGTTCCTCTAGCCCAATTTCAAAGAGTTTATATTTCTCAACTGGTACGATTCGCACGTGTTTGTTCTACTCTTGACGACTTTAATGAAGGTAACCTTACTATCACTTCCAAACATTTGCAGCAAGGTTACAAATTTCATAAATTGTTAAATTAACAATGAAGGGATATGGGTAAATGCAAATGAGACAAAGTCTCTACAAATACATGATAATAATAAGCAATGGAACAACGCTTTTATTGTTGTTCTTCATCTTGAAGTCACCATTAGGCCTTCAACAATGAGCTTTACTCATACCTAATAGCGAGTTCAAAACGGCCCCTAGTACCGGTTTGAACGGAATTCATTGCTAAATGTCGAGCAACGATACATCAATGTTTTTTACCTAATGATCCATGGATGCGGGATCGTCAACAAACATAAACTTAACTGACAAAATGTTCTTACAATCGCTGTCATCCACTGCCCAACAAAAAGACGAGAGAAGACGATCACAACATTCAAACAACCACAGGACACTAATCGAGCCAATTGTAAGAAAACTTGGCATAATCAAATGATGAGATGTGGGCACAATAAATACATTTAAAAAGTTTCATCGAAGATATGAACATTTGATATCTAAATATAATGTCACTCGAAAACAACTTATTACTAAGGGCTTTTCTCATCCCCGATTTTACGGAAATGTTGTTAAAAAGGGCCAGAAATTGATTACAAATCCAGAAAACCTGGACGTAATTTACATTATTTACGCAATAGGGGATATAGACAGGATATTCTGGACGTGTTCATTAAATTAGCTTTGGAATCCAATGACCTTAGGATCTTACACTTATACTGGCCTCTCACTGATACTGCCGATGTCTACTGAAGTACATGATGACTCTTTACCAAACCCATCTGGAAGTTTTGAGTTTGATTTTTCTTCTGTATTGCGACAGTGTTTTACCAGCAGACTAGGCTCCTTGAGCTAGCCGGCATTTTAGCGGAGAGTACTCCTTGAACCATTTTTCAAAATTACGTTTTGTTCCCTCTTTTTTCCTTCAAGATTATGGTCATTGAGTTAGTACTCTATCTGCTTTGGGTTTTATTCGTATGTTTATTATACTATAGGGAAACGGGTACCCATAAACCGGTTTAACCCTATCTCTGGCTTTTGCTAGTGCCGGTACTAAGTCCGGCTGTCCCGGGTTCCTATCGTTGTCTAAGTTTGTGCTTTGTATTTTTATTGAGTTTTTTTTATTGTGCAGTTCTTTGTTACTTTGTGGCATGTGACTGTGTTTTTCGGCCATTATAGGTGTTTCCTCTTATCTTTTTTATTTTATTTGGCTTCTGAGTCTATCAGTATAAGATGTGTGACCTAGTGTGACCTTGGTCTATGGCTGTGAGTTTAATTAACTGTTTTAGTGTTTACTTATCTTGGCCACAACTTTTTCATTTTTACCTTTGACCTTTGACTTTTATGTTTGATAATTGCCCTTTTTAGTGTCGACCATAACTTTTCATATCTTTTGACCTGGCCTTACGATAATTATAATGTGGGTCTTTCATCATGAAAAGATTTATCAAGTACCATAGTTAACTTTGTGTTACCTTGACCTTTGAGTGTTGGCTATACCTTTTATTTGTTCTCCTAGACTCAATATATTTTGTGTGTGTGTCTATCATCATGAGAAGATATTTCGCGTACCATTTTGTCTTCTTGTGACCTTGCACTTCCGGATTTTCAATAAAAAAAACTGCATTTTTAAGTGTTGGCAATTACTTTTACATTTTACTTAGGATTTTGATATTTTGTTTCATGAGATGAACATCGTATCACCTTTACCATTGACCTCCAAGTTAGTTAACTACATCTTTTTCTGACCATTACTGCTATAAGCAAATGACGTAGACTTAAGATATTTAGCTTGTGGATCCTGTCTTATTTCTTGGTGTTTTTTTAATAACAGCTTTTAGAACTTTAGACTTAAAGCTATTAAAATATAAGTTTTTCATTGTATTCCCCTCACATATTTGGAACAACGGCAGTAGAATACCGAAGGAACAAAGGGGTGAAATTTACAAAAATCGAAGTCCAAAGGCATGGCCAAAACGAGAAAAAAACCTATATTTGGAATATTCCTGCATTATCTATTGTCGAAATAATATATGAAAGGAAGACATATGTTTGCTAAAAATACCCATAGTTTGTCTTTTTGTTATGTGTATACATTTCATATTTGACTGTCAATGTAATGTTTATGTTTCTTGCCAATTGAAATAATTATTCACTTATTTATTCTTTAATGTGAAACTGTTTTCACTTAAATGAATTAATATAGTATAAACAACTGATTAATATTTTACATGTAAGGCCCGACTATAATACATTTACATTGCATTGTTAAACTGCAAATTCAATCTATATGTATGTATATATTTGTCGTTTATCTAGAAATAAGTTAACTCTACCCTATATCGTGAAAGGAATAGACTGACGGTTCGGTTCTCACTTACTTTACGTATTAAAAAAAATGTACCAACCCAGAACCTTATGTTCGATTGACTGGTTTAATAATAAACCTGCACATAATGAAATATTTGCGTAATTCTTTGAGGATCACGCAAGAAAAATCTTAGTGCTGAACCTAATTGGAAAAAATGCACAATAAGAAAACACATATGTCAGTTAAGTTAATGTTAAGAACCTATGACATATTTTTATTGTTCATTTGTATTGTGAATTATCAATGAATGTAGTTTTATTGCAAGTTATCAAATATAACAAAGAGTTTGTCTTACATAGTGTTTCTGTAGATTTGTATCGTGAGTTGTCAATTTGCAAGTTATCAAATATAACAAAACTTGACTGTAAATTTGTATTGTGAATTATCAATCAATGTAGTTACAATATAGCTTTACTGTCAATTTGTATTATGAGTTATCAATGAATGTAGTTTTATGGCAATTTATCAAATATTACAAAGCACATGTCTAACAAAGCTTTACTGTAAATTTGTATCGTGATTATCATTGTTACTTGTTTAAGTTCTTTGTTTTTAGTTATTTCACGTGTTTGATCTTTATCTTATTTTCTTTCTTCTGAGAAGAATGATTACAGAAATT
Source organism: Modiolus philippinarum (assembly GCA_002080025.1). Taxonomy (NCBI): domain Eukaryota; kingdom Metazoa; phylum Mollusca; class Bivalvia; order Mytilida; family Modiolidae; genus Modiolus; species Modiolus philippinarum. The sequence continues at coordinate 107,392 of MJUU01027655.1, forward strand.
ATCGAAGTTAATTACAATGTCATATTGTAAAGCAATGTGATAATATTGTCTTCTTCTGACATTTAGAATTTTACAGTTTTAATTGTACCACATATAGTATTTTCGTATATTTTGTCATTTCTACTGCAGCTTGAAAAAGTTGGTAACATACAAAACACTTCTACAATCATATCCTTCTTAGTGGACAATGATATTTTAATATCACAAGAAACTGAAACAGAACTGTATTGTCTTGAAATTTATATACAATAAATTGTTGTTCCTCTTTTGTCTAATGCTTTTTAAATTCTCACAAAATACTTTTGAAGTACTTTACTCGTTGGTTTAAATCATTGCTTCGTAGTGTCTAAAGTGGTGTTTTGGTGCCATTTCTATAACATTTAAAGTGAAAATTTAATTCTGTTTTAAATTTCATGTTTTCAGTCGAAAACAAAATCCTGGAAATTTGGAACCCCGCGAATAATAATACTTTTACAGTATTATATCACAAAAGATAAATAACATCAATTTTTTGTGTCTGATTTTGCAATAGTCCATGGATTGTTCGTTCTTTTGATTGACGGTTCGGTTCTCACTTACTCTTTTAAACATTGAACAATATACATACATGTATATTGACTATCAACTAAAAATCTGCTTTTTATGTTTGTAGCGAAGACAACACAGCAAAGGTACAAAACCAATAACACATGCTCTCTTTTTATCCTGCAAGAGTAAAGCTTCTAGAGCTCAAATTCTGAAAAATTCTGTTCTCTTTAATAGATGTTTCTCCTCAATACAAAGTGTACTTGTTTATTAGCCCGGTTGCTCACAAATAGGCATGTTACCCAAAACTTGAAGTCATCCCTCCAGAAGTTTTACAGTCGACATCACCATCTTGTGGACCGCTATAGGATATCTGTTTCCCAGATGACAACATATCTTTCCCTTTAAAGATTAATTGTTGTGTCCTCTACCGGATTTGACTTTATTACAGGATTTGACATGTTAAACCCCTCGGGTGTCTTATAAGAAGCAAGAAATGCTTACTCTACCGGTGCACCTGATCTCACCCATGGTTTTTAGTTGGGTCCGTGTTGTTCATCCTATTCAAAAATTAAATAATAAAATGCATCATCTAAGAAAATTGCAAGTTTTGAGACAACTAATGTAACAAATAAAGTAAGTGAGAACCGAACCGTCAATCTAAAACGAATAATTCAAGGACAATGGTAACATCGGAAACGAAAAAGAAACAAAGACACAACATGAGTACGGCACAGAAAAGAAAAATGAAGACACACACACAAACACAATTGCACCATTCCAGGGCTAGATTAATAAAGCAAAAACAACATGAAACACTTACAATAGCCGAAAATTACAATCACATTTGACAATCTACTAGGGAACTGCAAAAGAAAAACCAGAGTCAAATTAGTTTCTTGTTCAACGTTCAACGTTCAACATTCAACAATTTTTTTTTCAGTTCAACGTTCAACATTCGCAGTTCAACGTTCAACATTCAAAATTTTTTTTCAGTTCAACGTTCAACATTCGCAGTTCAACGTTCAACA
>MJUU01027656.1:4832-34395 GCA_002080025.1 Modiolus philippinarum
GATTAACCCGCATAGTCATCCTGGATTTTGTTTTGCTATAGGTAACCGTCCTGCCTTTTTTTTAATTTGACCATAGCCCCCCATAAAAACCAAATGGTTGCTCCCTTAAATCGGATTCGACCACGCAACAGTCCATATATTTTTTATTTATACTTCAAATTTCAAACCAAAATAAATTAATAATAAAAAAAAACAAATAAATAAAATCAAAAAATGGACTTTGGACTTCGTCTCTTATTTTTATATTTTATATATACTTTCATGAAGATGCCCTCATAAAACCGATAGATACTCAATTTGGTTTGGTGCCTGCTAGCAGTCTTATAAAGTATCTGAGCCAACCCTTGTTCAGGTTTAAAACTAATTCATTTATTTCTTTGTTCATCGGCTCTTTACGTATATGAAGGTGAGAAAAACGCGTATGTTCCGAATTATTCTTGTAGATACTATCCGTTTGAATCAGATGACATAATGAAATATAAATAAAAATTTAATGTGACTCGAAGGAATCAAATGGCTGTATATTGTTATTTAGGTTCAGTCCACTGGTGGCTAATTATTTGATATATATTTATCATTGTATATTTAAGAATATTCTCTGAAATTCTTTATAATTTAAACCAAGAAGACGGTATCCATGAGTTTTAAAGTGAACAGATTTTAAGAAATGGAAGATAATTTTTTGTCATTTCAAATTGATGTTTTAACCAGAAAAACACTGTCCAACTAGCTCTTTAACACCAGTTTCAAATAAATATACATTCAAAGTGGGGTTTTATCAATCATTCTAGTATGACGTCCCTCCAATTCTCGGTACAACCAATAAAAGTGACAACAAAAGTCCGAATCGATCAAAGGAAGAGACCAGTAAGGGAAATCCGTATAACATTCGACTGAATCAGGGGAACACAATCCGACACAGAACATTTCAACATATTCTCAAGGGCGGTTTCACTAAAACAATTTCATCTCCCTAGAGCCATTTAAGTGTCAACGAAATAATTCATGAGAGCCTGAATATAAACTGAAGTAAAAGCAAACGAGACAAAATCTCAACAAATACGTGGGAAAAACAGGCAATGGAACAACGCTTTTATTGTTGTTCTTCATCTTGAAGTCACTATGAGGCCTTCAACAATGAGCTATGCTCATACCTCACAGTAAGTTCAAGACGTGCCCTAGCACCGGTTTGAGCGAAATTCATTGCTGGATGTCGAGCAACGCTACATCCATGTTTATCACGTCATGGATGCGGGATCGTCAACAAACATAAAATCAAGTGGCAAAGTATTCTTACAATTGCTGTCATCCTTTGCCCGACAAAAAGACCAATAGAAGACAAACACAACGTTTAAACAACCAAAGGGCACTCATGGAGTCAATATAAGAAAACTTGGTACATGGCTTAAAACCAATTAGCAATTTTTTGTAAATGCTGTCATGAGACAAACTCGACAATTAATTTTAACAAATGATACTTTCACAACCTAACAGCTATAGCGTGTATTCCTGCTTGCATAATAATGCAACAAATATTTTCAATTTTTTTATAACTTAAAACGTGGTCGTTGCCCTTACACACTTAAATCAATTTAACCTCTTGCTATTTGTAGGAGCTATTCAACAACATTATTTATTTCTAATACATCATAAAGACAGAAGTAAATTGAAAGTTTTATATGCAGGTTACCATTAAACAAATTGGTTTTTATTAGCTTGTATGAAATCTTACAGGAATAAAAGCCTTTCGATTACTTTTATTTGATTGTGATGAAATTGTTGACAGATTGGTACGTAAACTGTCAATCACACCAGTTTCAATTATTAGAAAGCTAGCATAGTTGTAGTCCTTTGCATAGACCCCAGATGCATGATTTCGTTTCCGATTTAGAATTTATGATATCTGGTTTACAGTTGGATTGAAAAAGAAGAGAATAACATTTAATTGATTGCATATGCTTCCTAATTGCATAGCGTTCTAAAAAAAGCATGCTTGAAAACTAATATGCAAGTGTCGAATAGAAAGCTCTATATCTTTGGCTGATTCTTCCATATTATTATACCCCCGCTTAGTGGGGGTATATAGTGATGGGGGTGTCCGTCCGTCCGTTTTTCCGTCCGTTACACATGGGGGTACCCATCTCTTATCCGCTACTCCTCCTGAACCATGGAATAGATTTTCATGAAACTTTAACACAGTCTTTCTGACATAATGTAGATGTGCACCTCCTATATCAGAATCTGATTTGATTGATTTTTGGGGTTTCCCATTGCCAAACATGGACTTTGACATTACATTACATGTACACATTGGGGTACCAATCTCTTATCCGCTACTCCTCCTGAACCACTGAATAGATTTTCATTAAACTTTAATACAGTCTTTGTAACAGAATATGGATGTGCACCTCCTATTTCAGAATTTGAATTAATTGATTTTTGGGGTTTACCTTAGCAAAACATGGACTTTGACAGTACATTACAAGTGGGTACCCATCTCTTATCCACTACTCCCCTTGAACCACTGAATAGTTTTTCATGAAACTTTGACATGGTCTTTGTTACATAATGTAGATTTGCATCTTCTAATTTAGAATTTTATTTGATTGATTATCAAATGGTGGAGCGGGGGTATATATCAGTGAGCTTTTCTCACAGTTTTTCTAGTTTGTTCTCTATTAGTTGGTTTATGGTATTCTAAATGTTGTGAATGATCTGCAAGGAAGAGGAAAAGATGCACAAATGGTCATCTGCAAAAATTTTATTTAAAGATATTTCGAAATTTAGCCATTTAATATTTTACGAAAGGATATGGAGTAAATGAACATGAGACCATAATACATATGTTAACTCCAACTGCAACAATTTTAATGAGCTGTATGGCCATTTCGGAAATTTATTCCTCATCAGCAGCACTAGAACCCAAACAAAGGAAATCCATAATTTCAAAAAAAAGTTTAAAATACATAAACCTTTAAAATAAAGTTTATAGGAGGGGATAGAAATACAAGTGATAAAACAAACATATACTTAAGAGATTGAAGGGTAATAGAATTTAAAAGAAATAATAAAACATAGAAAAATACAAAATATAATAGGAAAATGCCAAAATTAGAGTCAATAGAAAAATCAATGAGATATGAAAAAGCTGATAGAGAACAAATTATCAAAGGGGTTAAAACAACGCTAGTAGAATACATAAGTAAAAAAGTCGAAGTCCAAAAGACATTTCCAAAACGAAAAACAGAAAACGCAAGACAGTTACAAAGCACAAAAATAAAATCACAACAATCAAATAAGGCACCCCCAGTGTGAACTCCCATGAAACTGAGTGACATCAGGAGTTCCACCAGGGTAAGAATGTCCTGCCCTATTAACAACACCCGTCACACTGTAAGTGGAGACAATATGTTTTTGAAAGATCTGTTCGATAGCCGATTTACAAACGTCATTCTCTAACCCTAACACATAACCAATTAAAAAATCTATGGTACGTGTTACTTCTCTAACCCCAAAACAGTACCATGTTGAAATTTTGAAAAGTTTTTGTTAGTTATTTAAAAGGACAAATCAGAACTATAAACATCATCAGCACAAAAGTAAAATTCAAAAGTATGATATACGAGACAACGCAAAAACTAACGCAGTAACAGTGTGAATTCTCTTAAAAATCGAGAGCGACATCAGGTGGTCCAGAAGGGTGACAGTTGTCTGCTTTGTTAACAGCACCCGTCACACTGTGAGTTAGTTAATCTAGAAAACAGTCAAAATCGGTTAAGTAATCCGGGAACACCTGAATCTAGCTGAAAATGTCCGTTTTCATCTGGCACATCGACACATCAAAACTTTCAATGATGATATGGTGAAGGCCACAGAATTTCTTGGGAGACGAAATCCCTGACATCTTTTGTGATACATGTAATGTTTTTGCTCTGTTAAAAACAATACAAATTGCATGCTCGGCAGTAACTAATCAACTGTAAAATGTACACCCCATAGGCTGGAGAGGAAGATGTATTGCTGCTCATGAAAGGAAAGTTCCCAATTTGGAAATTAAAATCATCACGCTTGTCATATGTCATAGATTTCAAACGTTCAGTTGTGTCAATATACAAGAAAATATCCAGATACGAGACTGAAGTAGGTTCATCAGCTGTGTCTTTAATTTTCAAGCATACTGTGATAGATCTGATGTAAATATTCTTTAAATTTTGATTATTAAGAGGAAGAACATTGTCTAGGTTGCGGAAGCTGAAATTAAAGGACTGGGCTAAATGTTTTTGTTTTATTTGTTGAAGCTCTTGTAAAGACTTGGCCTTATACGAGTAAAGGAAAAGGTCAGCTGAAAGTGGCGCACAGTCAGTTCCCATGGGAATCCCTTTTGTTATTGGAAATTCGAAAACAATATTGTCGATTAAAAAATCTAACATTTGTCAATCTTGGTGTACTTCTTATTTGACTCAGTGTTGTTCTTAACAAAACAGGTTTTGTCCTTCCTATCACTTAAAATGTGTATCTGTGTTCTCCGTTTATAGTGTAGAAACATTGATGTATTAAATGTCTGTTTTCTTTTTTTAAGTCATAACAAAATTCCTTATTGCACTATGATGCTGTTATAAGACAGATATACAGCCATCCCCTATAAATTGTAATATATAAGTATATATATATATTATCGTATCATAAATTATGTATAACAACGATGCTACATTAATATTTTCGTAATTTAGTGGATATTACTGGAGCGACACATATACCATCTTCGCTAGCCAAGGGTTACGATCCGCTAGCGAAGATGCACATACAAAAAATGTACCGAATTTGACATTAAACCGGACTTTTCACTTACAGTGTGTCACATGTAAAGCAGGTCATACTCACCCTTCCATGACACCTGATGACACTCCTGTTTTTTAAGAAAGTCACAAGGTTAGTGCTTTATTTTATGTGGCGTTTATTTTTTGTTTTGTTTGTTTCGTCTTCGTCGTTTTCCTTCTCTGTATGTAATTCGTATATTGCCATGTATTCTGGATTTCGGCTCCTGCTTCGGTATTCATTTGGAAATGTATTAGTGAAGTCACAATCTATATATTTATGAGATAGAAAATCACACAGTTAAACTTAAAAAAAACTTGTAGAGAAATTCTGTTTTCTTCAGCCTTTAGTGAATTACAATTGAAATCGCCACATCTTTTTAAAAATTATTTTTATATAAATTAAAAAAAACATATATTTGTTTTTGTTTTCTTTTCTGACGTGTAGAAAGACTAATTGACGCTAAACAATACAAGTTAAAGGACAAAGTTTAATCCACAATCATTTTCTTTATTTGTTTTGTAAACAAATATGATCATTGTTTTCAAGTTAATCACATGATTATCTATTTTCAGGTTACTGAATAAAAGTTTAATTTGTTCCCAAAATATGTTTAAATATTTGCACTGTATAAAACAGTGTTTATTATTTTCTACCCCAGTTACATAAATTCAGATAACCGCCATTGGCAAGGTAGAATATAATGCAATTACTTCTTTTTAAACATCTTTAATTTTATTTTCTTTTATAATATTTTACGAAAGGATATGGAGTAAATGAACATGAGACCATAACACATATGTTAACTCCAACTGCAATAATTTTAATGAGCTGTATGGCCATTTCAGAAATTTATTCTTTGTTTGGGTTCAAGTGCTGCTGATCAGGAATAAATTTTTGCTATATAAGTCACTGTATCTTCCAGGAATTCTGTTTTCAGTTTATTGTAAGTAGCATTGTAGAAAGAGAAGAAACATCAATAGTTTGAATGCTATGGCAATGGATAAGACTGGTTGATGACAGCTGTTCAAGAAGATCCTTGGAATTTTTAAGAATCTGCATTTGATTCACGCAACTCGTGGAGTAAGCTTTATCAAAGTAATTTTTCAGGGCGTCTTTGACAGCGGTCAACAAAGAAGTGAGGAGTTGTGGAAGAGGTTTAGTGATGCATCTGTACGACCCCGCAATCAATGTTTGTTATTTATTTATTTTTTTTTTTGCTAATTCATCTTTTTTTTTAATTGGTTTTTGTTTCAAATTTATTTACAACTTTCTGAGTAATCTAATCACACAGATCTTTAATAGCGGTCCTTCACTTATCAAAGAGTTACATAGTTTCCATGCTATTTATTACTCGATATATCGCCACCCTCGCCTATCGCGAAAAAATTCCCTGGCCCAAAAGGTGGCGATATAACGAGGTTGCACAGTACTTTGTAGGTTTTAGAAAAATGTGCCACATAGACTTAAACAATATGTTCCACATAGACTTAAACAATATGTTCCACAGAGACTTAAACAATATGTGCCACATAGACTTAAACAATATGCAGACTACTGATGTTAGGCAATTTAACAAGAACAGCTTGAATCGACTCATTCGAAAGGATGATTTGTTCTGAAATGTCTGAGGACATTTGTCATATCTGTATATAGCAAATCACACGTTAGGCACTATTTTAAAACTGCGTTGTGTGGGGTTGGTTATTGGTTAATATAATTGTATAGAAAATAGAATGTTCTTTTTTTAAGCATACTGTTATTTCTTTTGAATACAAAAATAATATTTTACTTCGCCTTTTTCAAGCTATTCGATTTATTTCCCATAGTTGTATTCGAAAAATAAGAGGATTATTGTCAATATACTAAGCTTACTTATGCCTGTAATTTAGCAATTATTTTTCAATATTTGCAGTGAAAGTTTCATTTTAAAATGCATTTATTTTTTCTATAAAAATTCAAAGTGATTTCGTAAAAAAAAATTCCACTGACAACTCCCTGTCATCCAAAGGAGATTTTTTATAGGTCAACTTAACGAATTGTGTTTAAGACACCCTTTTTTTAAGTCACGTTCATATAAAGATCAACAACATTGCTTCTTAGAAGTCATTATATTTCTGTCCAATTAACAGTAGCGTATAATTTGCCACGCCAGGAAGCCTTTTTTAACCATCACGTGTCTGAACGAGGCAAATTATCATCCATAATTTTGCCTCTGGCCATTTTACAATAATTGAAATATCTATCGAGACATGTCCTTGGTAAAGGGAATGGTTTATTTACAGATGATAGTTATATTTCTACAAAGTAATTACGGCTTGACGATTTACAGTATATTAAATTGTATTTTCTAATGATATAATTTTAAGCAATAAGGACATGCTGAAGTGTGTCTGAAGAGGTTTTCGTGACACAAACCTAATGTATTTAACTTCATTTTATTCTACAGACAGAAATAAAATCTTGTATTTACAGGATAGATAATTTAGGAAGAAAAATCACATTTGAATTACATTTAGGCATATTTCTTTATATTTTCCATCGATTTCCTCACTAAGTCTGGTAAAACAGGCAAAGTAGTTCGGAGTGTCTATCGGTAGTTGTTTTTCTTCCGATTTTTTTAAGAAATGCCACGCTTCCTGCACGTTAAAGAACTCTTGTAGCAAGCTCTTTTTGAGTGGTCCGTAGGTGATCTGCTACAAGGCTGAATTCCCCGCCCCTTTCGACTTCACCCTACTTTTCCAGTGGCAGTCAGATTTCCCGTCCCATAACCCTTTCCATACCCAAAAGTGATCATTTATTTACAAACTTGTTCTCGCCTTGATATAGCTGAAATATTGCATACTAAACTATTACGGACTTTTTAAGGAAATGTAACTCTGTCAGTCAAATGCGAATTGGTTAACGTGAATTGTACTGGTACCTGTGTATTATTTAACGAGTAAACGACAGTGATTGTCATGGTATATTATATTATTTATATATTTTGAAAACAATTTTAAATGTTACATTAGGTTAATAAAATGTAACAAATAAAAGAATTATCTATATAAAGCATTATTATACAATGATAATTGGGACTACATGTAACAAAAATAAGCGAATGCTTCAAACAAGGACTTGTATACGTCCTTGCTTCAAAATACAATTTATCATAGTCGTTGACTACACAACACACAAATTTGTTACACACGTGATGCATACATCCCCAGCAGATCATTTCTTACGTAATTTAGCCACAGGTATCACAGGTGAAAATAGTTTATTGTCACAATCAACATCAGGGATAGCTGTCAAATGGTCATAAAATAATTGAACCATAAACAGTCTGCTCTTTTCAAAACTGTTTTTGTTTTTTTTTTTTAAGATTTTTTAATTTTGTAATTTAAACAATAATAAATTGTACATTTTTAAAAGTAGTTGTATTTTAAGATATTGACAAACAAAATAATATGAATCACAATTAATGTTGTTGGGTCATCACAATCTAGCTGTCGCCATATTGCCTGTAGTCTGGTGTAGAATCAGTGAAAATGGCGATTTTCAAATCGATTTTGACGAGATAAGATCTTTATCTTAAGTGAAAAGAATTACACCGACAGATAGCCTATTTATCTATTTTAACCACATAGTTGTACAAATTAGAAAAGTGTACTAGTTCTCTCGCAATTCAGTTCTTAAAAGGGGTTACTTCACAGAAAATACGATATTTACAATGCCTTAAATAGGGAATACTTGTGAAAATATTTGAAATTTTAGAATCAATTTTGACGAGACTAAACCTCTTCCGATTCTCATAAAAATTATACCGAAAGAAACAGAAATTTAGGTAGAATAAGCACATAGTTGTACATTTTAAAGAACGCAATTCTAAATCTTGGTATTTTCTGTTTTTTACAATCTATCGTGATATTTCTAAGTACAAAATACGACAATCCACAGGTAGCCACTTTAGTCACGTGACTGGTCGATGACGCTAATAGTTTAACATGTGCTCAGTAGACGTTAAACAATATTCAATCAATCAATCAATCAATCCTATTTTTTAAAAGTAGTCTTAACGAGTTAAATGGTAATGAATTAAACGTCTCATAGCTGTAACGGTATAAACGGGGTAGGTTTTGCAAAACTTTTACATTAAAGAAGAGATTTACCAACAAGACACCGCTTAATTTTGATGGTTTAGACTAACACATATGTAACCCCAAAAGAGCAGATTTAGACAAAAGAATTTTTAAAAAAAAATGCACTTTCTGAATAGTTTAAAAAGGTGGAATACAAAGACTGGAATTCGTTGCAATTCATTGATATGAAAAAGAAAGGAAATAAGGTAAATGTCAAGGAGACAACATCCCATATCCAGGTTAAAACGACCCAAAACAAAGCATCTAGGGGTCACCGTACGGTCTTCAACACAGTGAGGAACCTCACACCATATAGCAAGCCCTAAATGGCCCCAAAAAGGTAAAAAGTGGATAAATCAATGGAAACAAACCACATCCAATAACCTAAATATCAAGAAACTAAAATTTTATAAAAAGACACGGACAAGCCAATCACCAACATATTACTGACTTGGGACAGGCGCAAAAATTGCGGTGGGGTTAAACTCGTTTTCTTGGATTGTTTACAAAATAACGGCAGTAGAATATCGAAGGAGTAACGGAAGTGATGATCACAAAAATAAAAGTCCAAAGATATTATATATATATATATATTTCAGTTATGGTGTACTTGTATGTGAGAGAATTTCTCATATGGATATACTTTACATACTTTCAAATTTTGTCAGTTATATTTGTAATTTTGTAATGTAATTCTGACCACCTGTTAAAAGTAACCACATCTTGCTATTTTATAACGCCAAGTTTTCTTACATTCGACTTGATGATTGCCCTGTGTTTGTCTATATGTTGTAGTCGTCCACTAGCTGAAGACACTTGTGCTTTTGTCGGGCAAAGGATTACAGTGATTGTAAGAGCCAATTGAAGTAATGTTTGTTTACAATCCCGCACCCAAGACCAATGTAGCGTTGCTCGACAATTAGCAAAAAATTCCGCTCAAACGGATGCTAGGGGCCGTCTTGAACAATAAAAGCGTTGTTCCTTTGCTTGTTTTTACCATGTATTTGTAGAGACTTTGTCTCATGTGCATTTTCTCCATATCCTTTTATTCACCATTTACTATGAGGTATGAGCAAAACTTATTGTTGAAGGCCTCATGGTTGCTTCAAGATGAAGAACAACAATAAAAGCGTTGTTCCTTTGCTTGTTTTTACCATGTATTTGTAGAGACTTTGTCTCATGTGCATTTATTCCATATCCTTTCATTCACCATGACAAAATCGGCAACATATTCTTTTTTACTTCAGACTCGATTTTTGTTGTAATTGTATATTACTGGTTTGACATTACTGATTTAGAAGAATTTTTAATCTTTGATCGCCACACTGACTGTGTGATGGGTGCCGTATACGGAGTAGGACCAGCTACCCAACTGAAACACTCGATTGTCACCCTCGTTTTTGGAGGGCACAGCGAAAGATATAGTTTTGAGTGATTTATTCATGATCTTCATGTGTTCTGCTGGTGTGTCGTGGTTTTGATCTTCCGTTTTCTTGATTTTTTAAATTTTTTACCGTGTCTCTAAACATTGATTTTTATAATATACTTGTTCTGTTCCTTCAGTATTCAACTACTGTTTTTCATTAACCTATTCAGCATAAAAAGTATAAACACCCAAATGTTCAAGTTCCAGCTACCAAGTTTACCGCAAAAAGGCATGTAGAATTTCAGATATTTGTCATTTCGATATTAAATATATTTTCAATGTGAAAAATATTATACAAATAACCAAAGACCAAAGTTACTGTGAATTTAATTTCTGCATATGCGCATTTCGACAATTTATGTCTCTTCAGTGCAGATAAAACCTAAACGTTTGGATGACCTTAACTCAAAGATTTTAAGAAACTGATAGAGAACAAATAACCAATATGATCTAATTGTAAAGCCAAAATCAGCTAAGGACAACGCTTTGCATGAGGGAGATACTCCTTAGTTTTAAACAAAATTTACAAACATTTAGATATTGCAAGGTGCAAAATAGAATCGGCTTTCGGGTCAGCAGCGAAGTACTGGCTACGGGGCTGGTTAATACCCTCGGGGACTACCAGTCCACCAGCAGAGGCATCGACCTAGGGGTAACAAATAACTAAATAACTGTGAATTTATTTTCTCCATATGTGCATTTTGACAACATATGTCTCCTCAGTGCAGATAAAAAACGTTTGGAAGACCATATACAAACCATTAAATTGTCTACCCATGTGATATATGATAAAACTTTTACCGTTAGTACTTCTTAATGCAGTTGGTAAAATATTGAAGGAATGCGGTCGACAATTTTTCTGGGGGTTTCCACCTGATTCGTCTTTTTGTCTCATGGACTTTGGCTCATGACAACTCTGTTCTGTATTTTTGTTATTAACCACATTTGTAAGGACCAGATTAAATAAATGATTCTTCTTTTGAAGAAATTTGACTTCAACTCAATAAGACAATACTATAGAATATTATTTATTGATGTACTTATTTGCAATTTATTTTTACAGAAAGGAAGAACTTCCTTAACATACACAGATTTTAAGTGAAAGAGAACATGAATAATCTTATTGAAAGAATGCCATGACATACCGGCAAGTGCGAACCAACGGACTTTGCAAGGGAAACATATATAATTAATTGAACATTATAATTCAATTTTAAATTCTCTTGAAAAGAAAGAACATAAACATTACTTTGTCTTTTGCGATTCGTCAAAGGAATTTCATAATGTATGTCACAGAGGATTAATAAAAAAACTGAAATCGTATGGAATAAGCGGTAATCTTCTAACCTTGTTTTAAAGCTATCTTTTTGACAGAAGACAATTACAGTAATCGGTAGTTGTTAGCAATCTTCGGCTCTATGTAGCAACATCCCAACAGCGCCAGCATAAGGATTTAATATCTCCCACCTCATTCGCAATGAAAAAGCCTGTTCTCGATACAGTGACTTCCTTCATAGATCCCGCAGTTGCTCACAAATATGCTACTTAAACGAGGGTATGTTTCCCCCCACTTGAAGTCACCCCCTCCAGATGTTTTACGGTCGGCATCACCATCTTGTTGACCGCTATGGGATATCTGTTTTCCAGATGACAACTGAATTTGACCTTACTATCGGATTTGATATGTTCAACACGGCGGTTGTCTTATACGAAGCAGGAGATGCTTACTCTACCGGTGCACCTGATCTCACCCATGGTTTTTATTGGGTCCGTGTTGTTCATCTCTGTGTGCGTGTGTCTTCATATTTCTTTTCTGTGCCGTACTCATGTTGCGTCTCTGTTTCTTTTTTGTTTCTGATGTTGCCATTGTCCTTTGATTATTCGGTTTGGGTTGACGGTTCGGTTCTCACTTACATACATAAATGATATAAGTGAAAGTCTTCTTTCTCTTACGAGGCTCTTTGCAAATGATACATCGATAGGATCAAATAATTTAAATACGATCTACCAATGATCACCAATTGTTCCTGGTAGATTCTGCTTTGAAGATCTAACAACATCCTATTTCCCTTTCTGTTTCGATAATTTTTTCGAAATCCACGGCCTTCATCATTAACTGAATGTCTTCACAATCATTACGTCTGGATTCTGATTGGTTGATGTCAAAGGTCACAGAACTGAAAGTAAATTGAACGTTGATATATCTGCTTTGACGGCGATGAAATAGATGTAACCAAAACCCAGAAATATTAGGAAATTACTATTTCACAAGATGCAAAGTGAAGGGAGCATATTGGAAATATTAAAAGTGCGAGAAAACATATTGCGTAGACTTAGATTCAAAATAAACAGACAAAACTAAGAAAAGATGTATTTGGTAAATAATCGGCAATATTAGAATATGGTTGTTCTTCATCTTGAAGTCACCATGATAACTTCAACAAAGAGGTCTGAGTCATTCTCGTTGTTCTAAATCTTTACAATGATGAAGAAAATGAAAAGGCAAAATCGAATGTTTCAGTTATATACAGAGACCACTCGTCATTTTCGTACCACTAATGCATTTTTTTCTAGATAAAGGTCTAATGCGAAAACAGAACAGAACCCTACCAATACACCGATAGAAAATTTGAAAAATCACAGATCTTATAACATAGAAATATAGAGCATATAATTTGTTCGTTGATGTTTGAATGAGAGTTCCAAAATGCAAATAGACAATGCAGGTGCAAAACCAACGGGAAAATTGTCAACCGCAATGGTACTGACTTGGTACAATCATTCCATGGCTTTTATGGCGCGCCAATTCTCTCCTTCTATTGCGGCATCCTTATTTGATACAATTTATTCACTATTAACAACGTTTGGGGTTAAAAAACATTATACTACTTGCAATTTTGTCCACAAGATATTGGTAGAAAGTCCAAAATGTACAAGATGTGAAAAATTTAGAAAGGGCAATACTTAACAACTTAGACAGTTGAACCTGAAGCCAAAATCAAACTCGGCTTGAGTTTGTAGTGCACAATTGACAAACCAAGTTTGGAGACGCTCTGCACCTTCATTCAAAGGTTAATGGTCGAAAACTTAAAAATTTTCAAAAGGGGTATAACTCCTAAATCCTTTGGACCACTGAACAAGATATCAAACCTGACCTGAGTTTTACGGTATAAAAGTTACATAAGTTTGAAAGCAGAATATTATTTTATTTACATGTTAACAGTCGGAAACCTTGTAAACAGACTAACGGACATACGACTAACACTCGTCATTTTGCATGGCGGTGTATGTAGTTGTTCAATTGTTATGTTTCTACACTGTGTTAAATACAAATACATGGTAAAACCAAGCAATGGAACAACGCTTTTATTGTTGTTCTTCATCTTGAAGTCACCATGAGGCCTTCAACAATGAGCATTACTCATACCTCATATAGCAAGTTCAAGACGGCCCCTAGCACAGGTTTGAGCGGAATTCATTGCTAATTGCTGTTGTGTATTTTAAATGTCTGATGCTCAAAAATCCTATCATTTGAAAGAAAATCTGTTTTAACCATTTTGTGCACAATAGTGCAAATAATGGAGCAGAACATGCTTACCCTTCCGGAACACCTGATGTCACTCCTGGTGTTGTAAGAGTTCACACTGAATGTACCTTAGTTCTGAATGATGTGTTTTGATTTCCGTCCTTTAAAGTTGTTTCGTGCCTTTGTTTTGACTTGTTTTCTGTGTTCTCGTTTTCGCCATGTGTCTGAACTTTGATTTTTGTAACCACACCCCTTGTTTCATCGGTATTTACAGTCGTTATTTATGTTATATCATAAAAAAACTTATTTATTTTTCAATTTGTACTTGTGATGAACTAATGACCCTATAGCACAACCAAAGAGCACAAAGGAGCATGAACTGAAATTAGTTTTTAACGCATGGTAAGCGTTTTTCGTGTAAGGAGGGTAAAGTGCATAACCGGGGCAAAAATGAATAAAATGATTGTCTGTTAATCAGCTTAGCGAAATTGATTTATAGTTAACATCACATAAAAACAATATTGTTTTTACAAAATAATTTATCTGCCGTCGGCTCATTGTTCTTGCAATATCTTAAATATCAAACTTTTCAATCACAACCGTGTAGAGTTTTGTATACATGTTAATGATATTTGATAAATTCATAATTATTTGGGACTCAGCCATGTCGTTAATGGATGATCTTTGCGAAAATCAGTGATTAAATTCCTTGGTTTTCGCCTCCTAACTGTACAAAATAACTCTATTAACGTATTTCGGAACTCACCACTCATTGAGCAATATAGAACAAAATTTACAGCGTTATTTATTAATGCTAGTATATCCATTGCATCTCCAAGTGGTATATACACATTGTCGAAGAACCCCTCTAGCACAACACTTAAAATGATTAGAATCCCTTGTGGAAGTTCCGTCAACAAGAACAGGACTAAAACTGTCAGGAGCATTACTGTTGTTTTTATTGATTCTTTTGTCTTATGTGCAAACACCCCATGTTGAACAAATTTTCGGCAGGATGACCTTAAACGTCTGTTAACGGTTTTGAGCAGAAGAGATCCGTATATAATCATTAAAATACATGGAAACAGTTTTGCTAACGAACTATACAATGTAAGATTCAACATAACAACTGGTCTAGCATTTGGTGTTCCTAGTGCTAAATCATGTAATACGTAAATCGATGTGTTTTCATATCTTTTCAGTTTATTTGACATGTAGTTTGGAATCAGTAAAATCACAGACGAAACGACTATTACGAAAACAACAAGTCTGGCCCGGATTAGTCGACGCATGCGTGTAAGGGATCCCTTAGCAGGCGACTGGATATGGCGATACCGGAAAATGGCAAGAGAGACACCTAACCATATTGAAATAGTGTGTGCTGTGGCAGAAAAATTAACGTGAAAAATCAAAAACGACATCCATCCATAGGAGTTCTTTTCCTCAGAGATAAAACCCGGTGGATATTGACAATAAAAATGTAACGCAAAAGGAACATATGAGCACATTGTCAATATATCAGACACCGCCATAGACGTCAGGATACAGTTAATCGGAGTTTGCATGTGTCTTCTTGTTAGAATCGTTATATTTATAATATTCGTTGGAATTCCAAAGAAACAAACAAATAAACTAAGATATCCATGAACTGCCATGTATTTTAAACTCAGAGACTGTAGCGCTGGATTCCAGAAAGGTTCATTCTCATGTTCAAAGGTGAATTGATGAAAACGAGTATTATTTGGTTTTAAAGTGGACGATTCCATTGCAAACAATTATTTGCAAACTTTTCTTCAGGTCTTAGTTTAAACTATAAGAGTATGTTGTCTTGTCATCTGTTCATATCTTCTGAAATTAAACAAAGTACAAACTTATTAATCATGTTAAATGTATCTTACCAGTAAAGTAAGATTCTAATGAAAGCAGGAGTCTTTATACTGAAATCAGATCCAGTATTATATGCCGAGTTGTTCTTGAGATAGCATATGGATAAATGTTTAAGTTGTCTGTAGAGTTTAAGTTGCTTATTACAGTTATTAAAGAAATTTTGGGGAGAGAAATTATTACATTTCAAAATGCAATGTTAGAGTTCATTTAATAAAAAAAGCAAAACAAAACAAAGCAAAAACAAAAAACAAAAAAACAAAAAACAAAAAAAAAAAACAAAAAACAAAAAAAACAAAAAAAACAACAACAACAACAACCCCACAAAAAAAATTAAATAAACAAGCAAAGAAAACATAAGGCAAATAAAAAACAAACAAACAGACAAAAAAAAACAAACAATAAAAAAACACACACAAAAAAAAAAACAATAAAAAAAAACAAAAAAAAACAAACAAATAATTGAGAAATTAAGGCTTTTACGCAAAAATGACTAACTGAGAGAGTACCTTAAAAAGTCTATCATTAAATGTATATATTTTTTTTTTCTTTTCACAATATTATATGTTTTACCTATAAAAAATGAAATAGGGAACACATTTAAAATGAAAGGAAGATGAAGAACAACAATCTGCAGTTACGGGCATCGGCTTAATACCAGTGAACAATAAAAGCTTGGTTTTACCATGTATTTGAAGTGACTTTGTCTTTTGTACAGTTACTCCATAATTATCCTTTCAGTTGATTTTGCTTTTGATACTATATCAAGGATTTGTTAATTCCCTTCTATTCTGTAGTTAAAAGTTGTATTGTAATGTTCTTTTTAGTATATGTCTTAGGATTTCCATAGTTTTTATTTTGATCACAAGAGGCACAGTCAACTACAATTTAACAGAATAGACTAAAAGAGCGACTAAAATACCGTTACGAAAATACATCACTGCACATTAACATACCATAACATATTAGTAGTGTATCTAAAAGTTAAACTTTGGAGACAGGAACTCTTGCGTTGGCCGAAGGCCAACAAGTTAGTGGGACTGAGAACTGGATTCCTGACCCATTGAAGGAAGAAATAGTATGATATAATCTCGACGTTTTGTGATGTAGATGCTTAAATTATGGCATTCAAGATAAGCACGAATTATACCGATTTTACTTGATTCGGAAAAGAGGGGATATTAGACTCGTTTGTATTGGAAATGTGAAATATGAGAAAGAAAGGAAATGGGGTTAATGTCAAGGAGACAACATCCCATATCCAGGTTAAAACGACCCAAAACAAAGCATCTAGGGGTCACCGTACGGTCTTCAACACAGTGAGGAACCTAACACAATGTATTTGATTTTCGATGTTGGATATAGACAGATTCTAAGTTGTATTTAATTGAAAAAGGCCGATGTTTGATTCAGACAGATTCAAATGGAGAAATTGTAATATTTCTTATAGAGAACCAATACACGTTAACAAGTAGCTGTGCAATGCATGTTGATTGGTTTGAAAAGTCAATTAAGGAATTTCAATTGGCAAATAACCATTCAATATTCAAGGCAATTGAACATAACATTGGAGTAGAGTTTTTTTTCTTTTTTCCTTCATCAAAGCTCTTGTTTGTAGTAATTGCTTTGAGTTTTGCTTGCACGTTGCAACTAAATGAAAACATGAGATTTGGTCGTGTAGAAATCATATTACCATTTTTATCAACATTTCATTTCTTTCTCCGTGATTGAAAATATTCTGTAACAGGGGTCCATTGATTGTGTTGAACAAGCGCTTCTTATAATGGAACAGAAAATATAACATTTAATGAAAACATCTCTCAATAAAATAAGATGTTTGATATTAATTTCTTTTCCGATGTTTTATTACATTCCACTTTACCATCCTCAATTCGGCTCATTATTGCCTATTTAAAATCAATAGCTGACATATTAAGTCATGTGGTTCTAGTGAATTTTGACAACATTGTCATTACTAATGTGTCGTTTGATTGCTGTAATGTGACAACATTTTAGATAATTGCTCTTTTAGAAGTCATTATGTCACAAATGTCAATTTGGCCTCAATAACTAATAGAAAACAAGAACTTAAAGAAAAAAAAGAGGGATTTATGTAAATAACAAAAAGAAAACAATCTTATTACGTGTTAATATTTAAATCACGTATACAAACACGTGTCACAAGTCATGTTAGTGCAAGAAACAAATTGTGCGCCTATTGTATCACTGGTGACGAAGTGCGACCCGAACTCTTTCTAATTTTGATGGCATTACATTTCTACAGATGCGACTCAATTAAGTGCCATATTTAAGTAAATAACTAATTGTCGACAATAAGGTGCATTTTACGCAAATAAGGCACTTAATCGAGTCGCATATATACAAATGAAATGTTATTGACATAAATAGAAACAACGTCGTAGAATAGAACGACGGCCCCAGAGAATATCTATACCAGCTAATAGGTTTTGGGAAAACAAGTGTCGTCTGAAGAATAAAAATGTTGAAATTACCTTTTTAATGTAAATTGGTGAGCTAAAAACCCTTTTGTCATAATCAAGTGATAACCATACCAACAACACGCAACAAAGATGACGTCTCACATTTTCAAAATAATTCTTACAACAATAGCAGGTTTTTATAATATTGCAATAAAAAACTATGACCGTGCCCGCATGTTACAATCAAAGAACACAACTTTTTGATTTTTATAACTTTTACACTTTTGTTTGTGACATAATTTGAACAATTATTAATCGGAACAGCCAAATGTGTCGATAAATAAAGACATTTGCAGATACTAACAATACAATTAATGTATCGACATGAGAATCGAAAAAAATCACCGTTACTCCTGTACATTTTCTGTTCTTGAAGTCATCGCCAGCACGCAGGTTAAAATAATATGACATAATAGCAGCTCGGACTAAAGCAATTACAAACTAGAGTCGCCAAAAATTAATACTTTTATAATTGTATATACCGCGGAACCAAGCAATGAATGGTCAACATTAGTTTAACTGTAATTGTTTTGTTTGTTAATTGGTCAGGATTGATTTAAACTTATGATTGTAAAAGACAAACTGATTAGGTACAAGCTATACAGCGTACCAATGTCTTCTCCAATGTTCAGGAATTTGTGTAAAACCAGTCATTGTTGGAAATTCTTTTAAAAGCAGTCATGGTCAGTAGCTGTTCTAAATGCAGTCATCGCGAAGATGAATGAATTATTCAAATATCAATAACTCTACCTATTATAACGTTTATAAAATAATAATATATAGGTGGTACTGATATCATTAATACATGTATATTTGTCCAAGTACATTGTGAAAAATAAAAACATGCATCCCGCATCAATTGGCCCAAAAACATTGATGTAGAGTTGCACGACAGTAAGTAAAGGATTTCGTTCAAACCGGTGGTAGGGGGGTCATCCTGAATTTACGATGAAGTATGAGCAGAACACGTTGTTGAAGACCAAATGGTGACTTAAAGATGAAGATCAACAACAAAATAATTGCTTGATTATTTGACAAAAAACTATGACAGAATTTACATTTTCTTTAATTACAAAATGTAGTATGATTTTCATTATTTGAATATTGAAACATCCTGTATTTGACCAAATACATGAAACAAAAAGGACATTTTTATTCGATATAAAATCAATGTCCGTAATAATGAAACTTTATGTATATATACTACTCAACAAAAGAAGCGATACACAGATTTTATCACAAATAATATTTTGCTTTCTAGCTGAAAACCATGACTTGTAGACATGTATTTTTTGCATGTAAAAGAATGGACAACAGGAAACACCATCAATGGCTGAAAATTATAATTACATGCCACAATCTGTCATGGAACTACACATGAAAAACACGATAAGACAAGAGACAAACGTAGAAAACAATAGGAACTCGGGACAGCCGGACTTAGTACCGGCACTAGCAAAAGCCAGCGGTAGGGTTAAACCGGTTTATGGGCACCCAAACCTCCCCTTTATCTGTCCCGTTTCCCTATAGTATAAGAAACATACGAATAAAACTGTTTAAATTAACATTATGCCCAAAACTCTAACAAATTCTGAACCATCTCCGGTCACGGTCAAGGTCATTATTCAGAATTTCTGTTTGCAGACGTAAATAGTGAGTATTTCAACATTTTCGTTTTACCAAATCATTACATTTGCGGACCGGTTGACTTCAAATCTCTCTTGCTACGTCAGCCATGAATACCTCGAGCCTATTTTCCGTTTTAAACTACCGTTAGTTTAAACCGCATATTAGGCGACCTTGACGTTGAGACGTCTCAAGGGACCTGCTGTCACGTGATTTATCATTTGATGAGCATGTTTGGTTTAGGTTAATCAATTGTCTCTAGTTTGTTCTCCTTTTCACATAACAATGAAATGCGAGGGCAAAAATCAAGATCGAAGCTCTGACCGCGCTAAGCCATTGTCCACTTTGATTTTGTATTACACGGGGCATCGAAATGATACATTGTTTTCCACTTTTTAAGATGGCAAATTGTTAACCTGATAAAGTGTTCTAATTATTGACATCAAGCAATTGAGATCATCCATCAGTTCGATGCGAACTCGATCATCGGGCGAAGAACTACCATTCCGGATTTTCATTGTATCCGTTCCGAAGTTGATTTAAAAATGGAATAAACAAATGCGCTTTGGTGTTAAATACATTAATACACTAAAATAAAAACTTTAAATTGCGAAATATAAAAAAATTAACAAAATTAACTGTGTATCGTTTCTTTTGTTGAGTAGTATATAATTATACAAGGAGTTTAAAATATAAATCAGGTTTTTCCCTTGCGAGAGACGTTTGCTGTCTATATACGTTTCAGTTATGGTGTACTTATTCTTGAGAGAATATGGATATACTCTCATACTGTCAAATTTTTGGCATTTTATTTGTTTTTTGTTGTAGTTTCCAAATGTAATTCTGATTATTCTGTTTGTACTTCCCACATCACATTGTTTTATTATGCCTAATGTTCTTGCAATTGACTGGATGGGTTCCCTGTTGTTGTTTATTTGTTGTAATTTGTCTTGTATGAGTCTTTTTGTCGTGTATTGGATGACAGTAGTTGTAATAGAACTTTGCCACTTAATTTTATGTTTGTGACAATTGCAAAGAAAACATAACAGGGAACCCCCACAATGGCCGAAAATCACATGCCACAATTCACCCAAATCCACACCAAAAACATCAATAAAAAGACAAAAGTATGCAACGATAAGAAGTTGAGATAGCTGGACTTGCAAAACCAGCGGCAGGGTTAAACCGGTTTATGGGCACCCTAACCCAGTATCGATGACAAAAAGGCTACATGGATGTAGCGTTGGTTGACATTTCCACTCAAGCCGGTGCAAAGGGCTGTCTTGATTTACAATGAGGTATAAGCATATCTACCTAACATAATGTTGTTGAAGACCTCATGATGACTGCAAGATGAAGACCAACAATAAAGGCGTTGTTCCATTGCTTGGTTTAATTATGTAAGAGACTTTGTCACATGTGCATTTACTCCACATCCTTTAATTTTTTATTTAAGGTAGATAGACACTGTTGCGCTGCGCAGTGCAATCGCGCATGTGCAAAATACAAAGTCGAATACGGGTTTAGTTTGATTTCTTTGCCGGAACAGTCATTTGACAGGTTTTCCTTTGTGACGTCATAATTGATTGACTAATATGAAACGTCATATTTAGTCCATTTTGCCTCGATTTTCCCGTCAATAATGTTTATTGTGGAAACTTTATAAAATATCTCCGTTAAAACCATGGTGACATATACATTTTTTCGTTGTAACTCAGAGATCACATCATAAACTATCTATTTACAAAAACATATAAAATTCTCATTGATAAAAGGGTCATTTTTATGAAGTTAAAAATTGCCTGTCCATATTTTATCCGTGCATTCTTTGTTAATTCAGGCGAAAAAATGACTAAATATGACCAAACTTTGACATCAGTTGTAGAAAAATCAAGCATGGTGACCCATAATTTTTATTACAGATTTCAGGTAAGTAGGTTCGGTTTTTCAATCGTGCCGACTTATAACAAAATATCATAGATATGAATATTAGTGTCTATCTACCTTTAGACTGAAATTTGTCTCTCCTGCAGATTGGACTCCCTTGCGAGAGATGTATACTCTATATACAGTTCAGTAATGGTGGTCCTGTATACACAATCATACTTTCAAATGTTGGCATTTTATATACTGTGAACGTGGAAATTTTCGTGTGGGGGTAATTTTCGCTTAATTCGCGTTTGGGAATTTTACGCAAATATGACCCCCATGCAAATTCTTTTGATAACAAACATTTTACAGTCAAATTTCGAAGATCCTCGAATATTATAACCACGCGAAATGTTTGGGTATAACACTTCGCGGAATTAACTCCCCGCGAAACTAACCACGTTTACAGTATTTCCAAACAATGGCAGTAAAATAACGAAGGAACAAAGGAGTGAAATTTACAAAAATCGGACTTCAAAGACACGACCAAAACCAGAACACAGAAAAGAATGAAGTTAAACATAGAAAACAATGACATTATACAGATACAAAGCACAGAAATAGAAAATACATCATTCAAAAACAAGGCACTCACAGTGTGAACTCAAGCAAAACTGAGAGGGACATCAGGTGCTCCGGAAGGGTAAGTATGTCCTGCTCTGTTAACAGCACCCGTCACACGGTAAGTGAGTCAATCTGGGAAAATGTCAAAATCGGTAGTCAAATCCGGAAAGACGTGAATCTAGCTGAAAATGACCTACTGACACGTCATATGTTATTCCAAATGTTATCTTTTCATAGAACATCTTTTTATTATGTCAAGTGTTATGGCAAATGACTCGATTGGTGCCATGTGGTTGTTATTTTATTGCAATTGTCGGTTATGAGTCTTTTTGTGGTTCAACGACTGACAGTAGTAAGAGCACTTTGCCATTGGATATTATATTAATTGACAATCTCACACCCATCACAAAAATTATACATTCGACAATTAGGAATGAAGTCCATTCAAACCGTTGCTAACTTACTATAAGGTATTGCAAATCTCATTGACGAAGACCTCATGGTAACTTCAAGATGAAGAACAACAATAAAAGTGTTGTTCCATTGCTTGGTTTTACCATGTATTTTTAGAGATTTTATCTCATTTGCATTTACTCCATATCCCTTCATTGTTAATTCTATCGCACTGTAAATCTTTTACGGACTGCTGTAGGTCCCTTACCAAAGATAAAAATGATCATCAGCATCAGATGCTGTGGAAGGGTAAGCATGGTATGCTTCACATGTGGCAACTGTTTTTTCTGCTAACAGACTTTCCATGAACTTATCGAAAAAGTATGTCAGTCCTTGACGTATACTGAATTGATTGTGTAAGTGAAGATGATAATTCATTAAGGAAAATAGATCAGGTATCTCAAATTGGTGTAACATTATATATCATGTAATTCATTTAATTTCGTATTTCGTGAAACTGGTTTTGTTAAAACTAAGCATGATTATTAAGTCGTTTCATTCAGTTTTTTTTTAATAAAAGAAAAGTATCTAACAGTTAATTGATCTAAAACTTTTTGAAATATATATCGCGCCGTATTAATTTGAAATATGTTTGTATATGTTTAACTTTCAGAAAATTGATCAACAGGGCCCTGGTATATTGGAAATATTATAACTGTGCGATAATGGTGCGTCTTGTTCAATTTTGAACAAAAGCATGCTTTTCTCACGAAAAAAGACATTCCAAACAAGAAATGTTGTGCCCCAGAAAGGTGAGCATACCGGTATCAATTACGCTCTCCGGGTTAATTCAAGACCGGTGATATCTAGTCCGTGAAGAAGTAAAATCAATGAATGTATGGTGACGGTGAAAGAATTTCAAAGAAAATACTGTTTAAAGTACATGTTCGACAATAACAAATTAGCCGTGAAATATTCACTCCATAAAAAGGAAAAGTGGCTATATTGCTGCTAAGGAAGGGAAACATCACGATTTGGAAGTTAGAATCATCATGTTTTGTCATTTAGCTTCGTAAATGTAAACAATGATTATGTACCAAACAGAAGAAGGCGTATCAATATTAGATTAAATAACCAGCTAGTTTGGATTGATACTGAATTTGGCCTCATATTTCAATATTTATGGTAATAAGTTCTTTTTAAACTACTTCTGGATCATGGCTTTCCATACTATTTAATTCTAATTCTGCTGAGAGATTACCCCTACAGCATTACGAAATTTACTATTTATTATGCAACTTTGGTCTTGTTGTACTATGAATGTTCCTCAATTTTGAATTTTCAAGGAGGTACCTCATCTATGAAGTAGAAGCTGAAAAGAAGGACTAGTCTAAGGGTAAATTTTTCTGTGTTAGCCCTTGTGAAAACTTTTCTTCATGCGAATCAAGGTCAGGTAACCCTATGATCTGTTGAAAACAAGGCCTCCTTACTAAACAATATTGTCGGTAAAATAAAATAATTTTTGCTTACAACAGTGTAATGCATAGCAAATGTTTTTTATTCTGTCTTTTCCAATTACTAAACACAAGTACTGAAAATCAAAAGTTTGAAGGTTGTGGCAATAAATAAGACTGTTTTAGAATAAATAACAAAACACCAAGGTAATTGTGAATTTACATTCTGCAAATGGTCATTTCAACAGCTTATGTCCATTTTTTTTCTTAAATTTAGATGTTGCAACTTTGAAAATAAATTCGGTGGTCAGGCCAGCGTCAAAGTACTGGCTGCTTGGTTGGTGAATACTATCGGGAACAAACAGTCTGTCAGTAGAAGCATCGGCACAGTAGTAATAATTTAAATATAGAAGTCAATTTGAATTTAATCTCTGCATATGACCATTTTGACAATGTATGTCTCTTCAGTGTCGATCAAATCTAAACATTTGGAAATCCGTATTAAAAGAATTATGTGTTAAAGCTGATAAAGAACAAATTGCTAATGAGATCTGAAAAACGAAAATTATCCAAGGACCAAGCTATGCAAGAGGGGAATACTACTTAGTTTTAAAGAAAATTTCTTAATTTTAGATATTGCAAGTTTCCACATTAAATCGATTTTCAGGCCATCGCCGAAGTACTGCCTACTTCCCTGGGGGATTAACAGTCTTCCAGCACAGGCATCGGCCCATCGGTAATAAGTAACAAAATGCTGAAGTTGCTGTGAATGCTGTTTGATGAGATAAATAATAAAATACCGAGGTTACTGTGAATTTAGGTTCTGCATATGCGCATTTCGACAACTTATTTCTCTTCAGTGCAGATAAAATCAAAATATTTGGAAGTCCATAAACCAAAATAGGTGTAAAACTGAAAGAGAACAAATAGCCAATAAGATCTAAATATAAAAGCCAAAATCAGGTAAGATAAGGGAGGTCTTTAGAATTGTAAACATGACAAAAAAATGCACAAACAAAAATAAATGAAAACAAAAATTGTCATTGGAAACTGAGAATGAATATTTTCTGTTACGGTAATACGCTGGTGATGTCTGGTATTCTGCAGATTCCCGGATTCATCTCTCTATTTAAAAACATTTTAATTTGTTTTGGCAACACACCCTTAGTTTTAACTTCAATATTTATCATAATTCTCAGAAATCCTCATAAAATTTTATTCTCTTTGTGACATTCAGTCTACAAGGATATATTTAGGAAAGTTCAGGCCAGCGACCAATAATTTTTTTCTCCATTATTCAACGAAATACATTTGTACTTCTTTTTCAATTTCTTATATAAAAATCACATTTATTCTAAACAAAACTTTCAATTTTCAAATTGAGTAGCGAATATTCTTAGTCTTAATTAATTAGAATATTTGATAAAATCATTCTTAACACTTGTTATGTATACCTACCTCAGTTACATTTGGGCAAAAAAGGTCCTTCTAAAACTGCCAGAAATAAAGACTATGAACAATACTCTATTAAATTATCAAATATTTATACAGTTTATACCTGATAGTTGTGTAATATCTGACGAAAATAATGGACGTAATATAAGATATAATATGTCATGAAGTCATGAAGAAACTGAAACCATGTAAAATGATGCTTTATTTTTCCATTGTTCCTGTGCATGAAAATATGATTATACATTGTAAATACAAATCCATCATGATTGACTTAAATGTAAAACACGATTTTTTAAACATTTGCACGTATCTTGGTTCCTATTTATTATCATCGGTTTAATTACAACGAGAAAATATATTGAATTAAACTACATGTAGGTATCATGTACACGGCAAGGAAAAGTAAAAGTGCTGAGAAAATAAATAAGTTGTACAGAACTGTTTCTGGGCATGTGTGGGATTGGATTCTAGCGTTGAAGTGTGATTTTGGAGTTCTCGGAAAGATCTAGTATCAGCATCTTGTAACAGTTATACAATTGAAACTGAAACGTCATTAAATGTATACAGCTTATAAATTTACTGTTTAACGTAATCGTATTGCATATACTTATTGCCGCACAGGAATCGGGTACGTTGATTGAGTATAATTCAAACTAATGAAAAAACTTTGGTTGCATATCTGTTTCATACCGGATCATAGTTTGTCTCCACTGGAATGACTATTGTAATTTAGGAAAAAACAAGGCATGAATTCGAAAAGAAAAAAAAAAACAAATTAAAAACAAAAATTACAAAACAAAACAAAGAAAATATCGATAGGTCAGTGTAGTCATTTTTTAGATTTAAACTCCTGAAATTTTGGCGGGAAACCAAACTTCTCTAGACTTTTCATTCACTTTGCATTAAGGTAATCAACCTTTGAAATGCGATGAAGGCATATCAAGAATTTCATCGAATTTTGTGAGAAGTCTATTGAAGATGTATACTATCATATTTTGAAAAGAAAAGTGGGGTTGGTGTGCAAAATTTTCTAATGCATTTGTTTTTCTTCTATTCTACAGATACACTAGGTTTCCGCAGCCTTTTTTTTTTAAAACACTCATCGACAACAACTACAACAAAGAGCAGAATACAATACAGTATTTCCAATGTATAATTCCCAGTAAATCCGAATACATGGGAAATACCCTTGATGTTAAAGTTTCTACCTATTTTTATAAATATAACGTCATCTTAGATCACTAAATCTTAGCCGATTTTGGCTCTACATTTAGATCATATTGGCTTTATATTTAGATCATATACTGTGTATGAAATATCATATCATACACAGTAACCTCGGTATTTTGTTATTTGTTCTCTATCAGTTTTTAAACATCTTTGAGTTTATGGTCTTCCAAACGTTTAGATTTTATCTGCACTGAAGAGACATTAGTTGTCAAAATACACATATGCAGAAACTAAATTCACAGTATCTTCAGTATTTTCTCATTTATATACTATGGAAAAGAAAGGAAATGGGGTAAATATCAAGGAGACAACATCCCATATCCAGGCAAAAACGACTCAAAACAAAGCATCCAGGGGTCACCGTACCGTACTAGCACTCTAAGGAATTAAATAACTAAATACCGAAGTTACTCTGAATTTAGGTTCTGCATATGCGCATTTCGACAACTTATGTCTCTTCAGTGCAGATAAAATCTAAACCTTTGGAAGACCGTCAAATCAAATATATGTTAAAAAACTGATAGAGAACAAATACCCAATATGATCCAAATGTAAAGCCAAAATCAGCTAAGGACAGGGCTTTGCATGAGGGAGATAATAAAGAATGAATATGCGAAAAAATATTAAACGAGACAAATATATGGCACGCTAAAGTCATAAAAATTCGAAAACTATAGTATCTCGACAAGATACCTGGTTTCTCGCTCAAAACCCCGTCATCTCGATCGCGATTAAGGGTTTTTCGTCGAGATTGAAACTCGTAACAGAAACCTAGTTTCTCATTAAAAATCTATCATATCGGCATGTATCTCGCGTAAAACCCTCTACATGTATCTCTATCGAGATTGTAAGTTTCACCGAGACGCAATACTTATTTTTAGCCAATCACAACACGAGATGAAAATATCGTGTCAAAACCTTTCAACTCGGTCCAGATTTTATTTGGTACGAGATTTCATCGCGTGAACTCTATCTCGGTGTGATTTTATTAATAAATAAACCAATCAAACACGAGATGAAAATCTAGTGTCGAAACCTTTCATCTCGGTCGAGATTGCGTTTCCTACGAGATTTTCAGATTTGTATAATTAAGCCAAAGAGAATAAAATAGCATACCTAACATTAGACAAGAAAATATATTACAATCCCGTTTAAGTGCAACAGAACAATAAAATAACAAGTCAAAGCATTACTATTTTGGTAAGCCTATATTCAAAGTCACAATATATCTACTTTATACTTCTATAAAAGGATAACAATCGCTTCTTCTCAACAACAAAATACTTGAAATTGTCGTTAAATTAAGCATGAATTAAATACAATTAAAATAACAAAATACCAATATACTGTAAATTTCATTGTTTCAAAAGGCAATCAACAAAAGTTATATGGTGAATGAAAGGATATGGAGTAAATGTACAAGAGACAAAGTCCCTACAAATACATTACAAAAACAAGCAAAGAACAACGCTTTTATTGTTGTTCTTCATATTGAAGTCACCATGAGGCCTTCAACAATGAGCTTTGCTCATACCTCTTAGTAAATTCAAGACGGCCCCTAGCACCGGTTTGAGCGGAATTCTTTGCGAATTGTCGAACAACGCTATATATATAGCTACATCCGTGTCTTTCCTTGTCGTGGATGCGGTGTTGTCAACAAACATTAATTAAACTGGCGAAGTGCTCTTACAATTACTGTCATCCGTTTCCCGACAAAAGCACTAGTGTCTAAAGCTAGTGGACGATTACCACATATAGACAAATACAGGGCACTCATCAAGTCGATTGTAAGAAAACTTGGCATGATGTGGGTATTTTAAACAGGTGGTCAGAATTTCATTTCGAAATTACAAAAAAAAATGCCAAAATTTGAAAGTATGATAGTATATCCATATGAGAAATTCTCTCACGAACAAGTACACCATAACTGTAATATATAGATAGCATACATCTCTCGCACGGGGAATCTTTTTATGGACTCCGCACTGCAGGAGAGACAAACTAAAGTCGTAAATGGTGAATGAAAGGATATGGAGTAAATGTACATGAGACAACGGCAGTAGAATACCGAAGGAACAAAGGGGTGAAATTCACAAAAAAAGTCCAAAGACAGGGCAAAAACGAGAACACAGAAAACAATGACGTTAGACACAAAAACAATGACGCCAGACAGACACAAAGCACAGAACCAGAAACCACAACATTCAGAACAAAGGCACTCACAGTGTGAACTCCAGTGAAACTGAGAGTGACATCAGGTGCTCCAGAAGGGTAAGCATGTACTGCTCTGTTAACAGCACCCGTCACACTGTGGGTGATTCAATCCGGGAAAATGTCAAAGTCGGTAGTCGAATCCGGGAAGACGTGAATCAAGCTGAAAATGTCCACTTTCATTTCGGATACTGACACGTCATATCTTTCAATGATGCTATGGTGACGGCCATAGAATTTCTTGAGGGATGAAATTAACAAAGGTTGAACAAATCCCTGACTAAGCAGCTTTTGGGACAGTGTTTTTGCTCTGTTCAAAAAATCACTGTACAAACTACAAGCTCGACAGTAACGAATCAACTGTGAAATGTACACTCCATAGGCTGGAGAGGTAGGTATATTGCTGCTAAGAAAGGGAAAGTTCA
>MJUU01027656.1:34445-55574 GCA_002080025.1 Modiolus philippinarum
AATGAGCTTTGCTCATACCTCATAATAAGTTCAAGACGGCATTTTAAACAGGTGGTCAGAATTTCATTTCGAAATTACAAAAATAAATGCCAAAATTCTCTGTTACTTGCACAATTCTGCATTTTGATGAATATTTATTATGACCATGATTCTCATTCACATTAATCAAAACTTATTGCAAAATTGTATCGTTTTTGTATTGTTGTAAAATTCAAGTTAAAAGGATGGTCTTTGAATAAATTGGATTCTTTCATTCTTCCGTAAATGGCTATTTCCCATGTAAGACAGCCCATAGAAGACAGGGTCGCATGAAGCTGTCTTACACGGGTAAACGTCCAATCCAACGTTCCAATTTTATCGACGTCATAATTGTTAACATAGTAAACTCCTTGAATTATTTGACGTCACAGTTGAAAAATCCACAAGGAATGGCACAAGGAATGGCAGTTTTATTTTCCTTCGGTTTGTTCGTTGTATTTTACGGAAGAAATAGCTTCTTACACTCGACTAAAATTAAACCACTTCTTTTTCTCTCGTTACACTCGGGAAAATACGGAATTTCTCACACTCATGGAAGATATCCCTTATCTTTTATATGGTCTCGTATAAGAAACTATAAATCTTTTTTTTTTATTTTTCTCATTTTAGTTCAAATAAAGATTTAGGTATTATTATATTTGAACTGTTGTTTCTATGTGGACAGTATGTAGAAATGTACTTTATCTGTAATTTGTTATATTTAACAGTTTATTTTGATTAACGTTTCAAGGCCACAGACAAATCAGATATACCACGCCCCTTTCGGTTATCATAATTGACTTAAGTCATGTCAATCAGATATAATAAATTAATTATGACCCTTCCATGCATGATCATAATGGGGTTTAACAGAGAGCAAAAGATAAAATGGAAACACGACCCAGAATCACAGAAAAATATACAGAGGAAGAAGTGATTAAAATGTGAGAGTTTCTGATCGACAATACATTTGTCCAGTTTGGAGGACTTGTTTTTCAACAGACCTTCGGAATTCCAATGGGCTCAAACTATGCCGATCTATTTCTCCACTCATATGAAGCTGAATTCACCGAAAGGCGTCTTTAAAATAAAAATAAAAAAATAGCCCAGTCCTTCAATTTCTCGTTTTTGCCCTGTCTTTGGACTTCGATTTTTGTGAATTTCACCCCTTTGTTCCTTCGGTATTCTACTGCCGTTGTTTCAGCTTTAATCACTAAACAACCCTCGCTTTGGTGATTTTCTTCATCTTATCTATCCAAAAGAGTTCGAAATTAAGGACACTACAGATACTTTCACATCAGCCTCGTTCCTTGACCTTCATCTTGAAATTGACAATACAAACTAGGCTGTATGACAAACGCGATGGCTTCACTTTTCCAATAGTCTACTTCCCTTTTCTTTGTAGCACCGGCATATGTAGTTTACATCTCGCAACTCATCCGCTATTTAAGGGCCTGTGGTCGATACATTGACTACCTTGATAGAGCTCGGTTGCTTACAAATATGCTACTTAAGCAAGGGTATGTTGCCCATAACTTGAGGTCTTCACTACAATAGTTTTACGGTCGACATCACAATCTTGTGAACCGCTATGGGATATCTGTTTCCCAGATGACTACTGATCTTTCCCTTTGCCACGTTTGTTTTTCCTCTACCGGATTTGTTTTTTTTTTATTATACAACGGGTGTTCAACTAGGCGGTGTCTTATTAGAAGCAGGAGATGCTTACTCTACCGGTGCACCTGATATCACGGGTTTTCATTGGGTCCTTGTATATGCGTGTGTTTTCATTGTCTTTTCTGTGCCGTGCTCATGTTATGTCTTTGTTTCGTTTTTCCTATGTTGCCATTGTCCTTGGATTGTTCGTGTTAGACTCGGTTCTCACTTACTTTATTGCACTCGGGTAACACTCGTTCAATATTGCTTTATTGCTCCCTTACACTCAATTTGATCTCAAAGAAGTAGCATAATTGCTTAAAATCGAAAAAGAACACGAAAACAGAGTAAGCATACAAACTTTTGATTTTTCTACTCTTTATACTACACTACCATACTATAAATTAAAAACAGCCATTTATGATTTGATACATCAATGTTTCTGCACTAAAATAAAGACAATGCAGATACACTTACTTAGTAGCAGGGCAAGACAAAACCTATTTTTGAAGAACCACGCAAAGTAAAACAAGAAGTATACTGAGATTGACGTAATCAAGATGTTCGAACTTTTGACAGACAATAGTTATGTCGAAGCAACGTTCTCCAACAGACAATACAGATTCCTTTGGGAACTAACTGCGCTCAAGTTTTAGCTGATCTCTTTCTTTTCTAGTATGAGGCCAAGTTTTTACAAGGGCTAACACAGAAAAAAACGAAAGCATCTAAACATGTCATTTAATTTCAGCTTCCGTTCGATAGACGATGTACTTCGTCTTTCAAATGTAATTATCCAAGGAGTATTTACACCAGATCTATCCCCAATTTGAACTGTCCCTTTCTAAGCAGCAATATACATGTACCCATCTCTCCAGCCTACTCTGGGCTGTACATTTTACAGTTGATTCGTTACTGTCAAGCATGCCGTTTATAAAGTGATTTTACAGAGCAACAACAATGTCCTAAAAGCTATTAAAGTAAGTGAGAAAGTTACTGTCAATCTAAGGACAATGGCAATATCGGAACAAACAACGAAACAAAGTAAGAGATTTCTTCTACCTGTTTTACTTTTATCCCTTCAGAAATTCGACGGCCGTCACCATAGCATGCTTGAAAGATATTACGTGTCTGTAACCAAAGTGAAAAAGGATATAACGGGGTTTGCATGAACCTTAATGGACTCACTGATAGTGCGATAGTGGAGCGCGATAGTGGAGCGGGACATGCTTACTCTTCCGGAACACCTGTTTCATTGAAGTTCACACCATGAGTACATTGGTTCTGAATGTCATCTTTTTTATTTCTGTGCATTTGGCTGTCTCACGCCATTGTTTCGTCTTTATTTTTCTGTGCTCCCGTTTCTGCCATGTCTATGGCCTTTAAATTAATCATCGCTTCCCTTGTTCCTTCGGTATTCTACTGTTGATGTTTAATTTGGATATTGAAGGTCAGCTTGATATAGTTATAATCAAAACTAAAGTGATATACATTTTCTTTAAAAGAGGACGTAGATCAGGATTGTGAAAATGAATGTCTTTCAAGTTTATATTATAATATGTTCTTATTGTACCGCATTACAAAAGTGATTTCATTGTTATTAGGAGGACACCGTATTTAAACGATTTACAGTGTGGCGCCAAAATTTAATGGCAAAGACATTCTTACTGTACATTTCATATAAAATCACGCATTTAAAAAAAATATTGGAGAGGTCATTTCCAAATGGAATTTGACGAAGTTTGTTTCGAAAGGCAAAAAAATATATATATTCAATTGTGTATTTGTTCAAGGTTTTATTTCCATGAAATTTTATTGCCACGATTTAATCAGAAATGATATATTTTACAATTAGAGTGAATCTTTGGCCTTTATCCGATAGTTCAAAAGCATTACATCCCTTTTTTGTATTCATATACGAGCTATATTGATATATTGAAGTTACATTTAATGTGATTATTTTCCTTTGTTTTCAATGGGAGATGATTTTAAGAGTATAAAGCAACAAAATTTACGAAATGACAATAAATTATAGTCTTGAAGATGGACTTCTTATGTCCCTTCAGAAATAAAATATTTGAAGACCAAAAATATATATAGCATGTGACTATTTTTTCTTTCGGCCATTATAAGTTTTTCATGCTATTTTTTTATTCTGTATGGTTAAAATGTCGGTGTTTCAGGCTTTTTTTGAAGATTTAAGTTTCTCATTAAATTAGTATGTCTTATTTTTGTCTAAAATATTATTTTACTAAGTAAAAAGTTTTTTCTCCCCTATTTTTTCGAATAACATAATGAATTTCGAACATACACGTCTATTACAACATAAATTTTCGTAATAGTTGATGTTTTAATTAAAATATGATCATGCGAAGCCATTAAAATATGATCATGCAAAACGTTGTTTTCTCGACTTGCAATTTTATTTCATATGCATTTGAAGATACAGCCTATTTTATTTATTCTTAGTGATTTTCTTAGTAGCAATCAACCTATAGGTTTTGTGACAGTGCTTTTGCTCTTTCCACAAAGTCACTGTATGAACTGCACGCTCTACAGTAACAAATTAATTGTGAAATATACACTCCATATGCTGGGGAGGTAGGTATATTGCTGCAGAGAAAGGGAAAGTTCACAATTGGAAAGTCAAAATCATCACGTTTGTTATATATAATCTAGATTTCAGACGTCCATGTCCGTCAATGTATAAAAAAGGTCAAGGTATGAAGCAGAATTTGGTGTCAAATTCATGTAGTATTTTTATAGGCTGCGTGTTCATGTTTTTAAGTAACGCAATCATGCAGTCATGCTTATTGTACATGGTAAGAAGCGAAATTTGTGTTAAATCAAATGTAATTGAAGTGAATGACTTTTGGTTAAAAGCCAACCTTTTCAAACATTTAAAGGTTCAGCATTGAATATAAAAAGGAGATTTCCAAATCGCAAGTTCTAACTTTTACAGCGTTAGATGAGTCTAATAAAATATAAATCGCAACAACGTTTCAGCAGAAATTTAGGGCTGTGATAGGTAGGCTTTTCTCCGAAATGATTGTTTAGTTGATCTGCGTTTCAAGTAGACTTAGCGTTTATCTATGAAACATCCAAAGACAACAGAATAGTTGACCACATTATACAAAACAAAATTAGTCAAAAAAAGTTTGATAATTAATTGTTTATTTCTTTATTAGTAAGTAAAAACTTACCTTTATACTGTAGAATTTGTTCAGCTGTGTATTGAATTGTTACAGGAGAAAACATCTTCCAAAGTACAGATATCGATCATATACTGACGTCACACTCATAGGCAGTAAATTCATGAAATCATGGAATACAG
The DNA here is from genome assembly GCA_002080025.1 of Modiolus philippinarum. Taxonomy (NCBI): domain Eukaryota; kingdom Metazoa; phylum Mollusca; class Bivalvia; order Mytilida; family Modiolidae; genus Modiolus; species Modiolus philippinarum. The sequence goes on from MJUU01027656.1 coordinate 39,451, forward strand.
AAGAGAAGTACCAATACTATAATTCGTATATAATTACACTCCATTCAACTGGAAAATATATTAATACTAATATTTCCTATCTATAATTATTAGGAAGTTGTCTTTATAACTAGTGAGGACAGAACCATGTTAAGCTATAAATATTCAGTAGATATTAAATAGAAAATTAGAACTGTATTTAAAGGCAACAACGTCATAAGGGGATGTTAAAAGTTACAGAATTATGCTTAGACATGGAACTAATATTCTAAAATATTCAGACTTTCTCCTGTTTTAGATTATTTTTATTATTTATTATTTATGTTGTACCAAATCTAGCTTTACAAAGTCCTTATTTTATCTAATTGGTAATAATGACGAATTCTTTGTGATGTGGTATGGTGTCGTTTTGTGATCACAGATGTAAGACATAGTGTACTAATATTTTTTTTTTTTATAAAATATCTTTATTTAACTTTTGTGGTTTTACGATAACAAAAAATGAAATTACTGTCACAATAAAGTTTCAATACATTATAAAAGCGTATTAGTTTGGTCTATTACTGATGTGAATTATTTTACAAAAATCTGATGTTAACAAGTTCATTCTGAAGCTTTTAGAATGGTTGGTAATTTGTCAGCTTGTTTTCCAGTCCCCTATGTCACGTCGAGGAAATGGATGTACATCAACTGCATAGTAGTACATATCAAATTCAAAACAGCGTATTACATGCATTGTTAATCTGTTGCAGAAACTTGAAAAAATCGATCTCTACAATTTTTTTTCTACAAATTTGAAGAAAAACAGCAAATAGAATATTGAAAATGTTCCTGAATGGATTATAATTGAGTGGGAGAGTTACATATCACAAAAACAGTAGATAGATGACTCTAAGAATTTTATTTCAAACTAATCCCACACAAATATATCCAATTAGCGACTTTGAAATAAGAGCATGGACAAGGTCAATGAGGTAAAAGATCAACGAATTTGTTCAGTAAGGTATTGAAGATTTCAAAATTTTGAAGAAAACTATTCTTTTTTAAATTAATAAGAACGTTGAAAAAATCTCAAGCTTTTTTTGTTCCAATTATTTCTCCTTTGGATGTATAATATTAAAAACATGAAAATGACTTAGAAGTAGTAGTATTTTGTATCTCCCTCTCACATAGCTCTGTCCTTGGCTGATTTTATCTTTACTATTTAGATCCTATTGGTTATTTGTTCCCTATCAGTTTAGNTTTTGGGACAGTGTTTTTGCTCTAACTAAAAAGTCACTGTATAAACTGCATGCCCGACAGTAACGAATCAACTGTGAAATGTACACTCCATAGGCTTGAGAGGCAGGTATATTGCTGCTCAGAAAGGGAAAGTTCACAATTGGGAAGTTAAAATCATCACGTTTGTCATACAGCTTAAAGATCAACGAATTTGTTCAGTAAGGCATTGAAGATTTCAAAATTTTAAAGAAAACTATTTTTTTTTAAATTAATAAGAACGTTAAAAAATCTCAAGGTTTTTTTGTTCCAATTATTTCTCCTTTGGATGTATAATATTAAAAACATGAAAATGACTTAGAAGTAGTAGTACATTTTGTATCTCCCTCTCGCATAGCTCTGTCCTTGGCTGATTTTATCTTTACTATTTAGATCCTATTGGTTATTTGTTCCCTATCAGTTTTGACACATATTTTGATATATGGATTTCCAAATATTTCGATTTGATCTGCACTGAAGAGACATAAGTTGTCGAAATGCGCATATGCAGAATCTAAATTAGCAATTACTTCGGTATTTTCTTTGGATAATTTTTAGTATCAGTCAAACTTTGATAGCCCTACGATAAAACAAAATTGCTACGGTATGTATATTCAGTGCTTTATTCTTTCCCAAAAACAGAGTATATGTTTCGCAGCAGATACAATAAACCCGAAGACTTCACAAACGGATGTTAATTCTCCTTGACATTTACCCCAATTCCTTTCTTTTTCATACCAATCAGAAAATTACTCCTCCATGGATATATGGAGGGACGCTTGAAACTCCGTAAACTTCATGATAGCAATCAACATTTTGATGAAAATAATAATGTAACAGTCTCGCAACTCGCGACGCGGTTTTTTCATTTTGCAAGATCTAGTTCAAGTTTTTTTTTCACCGACACCTTTGAGCTTAGCTTCTTCCTGACTAAGATTTAACATTTATTTACGGTTCATGCGTGTATAGCAGGATAAATTACCCTGTCGACACACCCTCTCCCATTTTCTTAGTGTCAAACTTGAATATCGGTATTGAACATTTGTTTGTACTATAAATCATACATTAACCAGAATACCTTTTTGCCCAGATTTGACTTAATTATACTGAATATGAAATAACAATTAATCATAACTCGGTTAATGTACGAACTAGTATTATCTGCAGAAAGATTGCGTTATTTCTTCTTTACGGATACATTAGTTTTCATTCGATTCAATAAAAAGGTCTGTTTATGGATTTCTACTAATCACAAACGTAATGGTATTTAGTACGTGGATATATATATATATAAAAATAAGCCAGTGGTAAACTGCTACAAAATAAATAACCAAAAAATGAAATTCAGACAAAATGAACATGGATTAGGAAACGGACTTGTATAAGCCTTTCATACTTTGTTTCCCTATCCTAACACTAAGTGATTTTTATTGCTATTATATTTCAATTACATTTTTATGTATGTCTTTTTGTGAACAAAAAAAAAATAAGTTAAAGTTTAATTTTGTGGCGTGCTTGTTCATATTTGTTTTGTCTTTGTCATACTGTCTAAATTCGTGTTGGCTGTGAATTGCCGTGATTTTGGATTTATGATTTAGAAGTTCCTCTTTCCTCGTTCTTGCTTCGTTATTCGATGTATTAAAACGAATGTACCTCGATAATCATCGTCTATAATACATTGGTCAATAATAAATGCTAAATGTTTAGGTTGTTTTAACAACCTGTTGTCTCTTTGACATTTACCCCATTTCCTTTCCTTTTCATATCATGTTCTGGTTTGAAACACTAAAAAGTTATTACATGTAACATAAATTGATGCAAAAATTGACCTACAAAACGTATTTTGTGTCCTCAATACAGTCTAGGAATTGTTTATTGTAAAAGGCGATTTTAATATGTTTGGTATGCAATTACGTCTGACAATTTCGAAACTGTTGGAGGTTTTCAGCAAGCATAAACCTCTATTAAAATAAGCATTTTTGAATTCATATATGGGAAATGGGACAGATAAAGGGGAGGATTGGGTACCCATAAACCGGTTTAACCCTACAGCTGGCTTTTGCTAGTGCCTGTACTAAGTCCGGCTGTTCCGAGTTCCTATCGTTGTCTTTTGTCTAATTTGTGTTTTACTGTGTAGTTCCCTACCCATTGTGGCATGTAATTATAATTTTCAGCCATTGTAGGTGTTTCCTGTTGTCCCTATTATTTCACTTATCAATATTCTTCAGTTTTCCATCCAGCTTGTAACTTGCAACACTAGCTGTATCTAAAATAGTCATTTCTTGAAAAATACGCTTAAAATTAATTAGACTAAAGCTTTAAAATAGTGATTTAGTTTGATTTTTACCAACAAAGATTTAAGTTCACAGTTAACACGACATATAGAAGATGCCATTTAATTCATTGTATTTTATTATGTTCTATTTTATCCTAATTACGTTCGATATCTTATTCATGTTGTGAATACAAATGTTCTTTTAATCCACGGCCGTTAACGTACAGTTAATGTTCTTTCTAATTCAGTTAAAGCATGGAAAAATAGGAGTCGATTGCCATAACAGTGATGAATAGATCGGTGTCAAAGAAGTCAAGGCAAAATAAAATGAAGTGTCTCCGGTCATGTCACACTTGGAAAATGAAGTTTTGATGGCATCGAAAACGTGATTAACACACCCATATATAATCAGACGTAGGTTGACTTGTAGCAGTAATGTCACTGAAACATCAAGTGTTTTTATAGGACATTTTAGTTAATCAAAGAACGTACTATTTCTTAAACAATTTGAATTTGAATAAAAACAATGAGAATGATTCTATACTGTTGAACGAATATATTTGCCCTCGATACTAGTATCCATGACAAACATCAACAACAACTTGTCCAAACAGACAAAGTAAATATTGTTGTTTATAAGTTTATTAGCCCTTATTCTCAATACAAGTGCAATATTTTATTTTTGTTCTCTCTGAATTCTTTTTATTTTTTGTCATGTTGTCTCTATTTGTGTTGTTTCAATGGTTTTTTTAGGTTTGTATGAGTGTTTTCCTAGTGTGTCTGTGTTTTTTCAATTTGCATTTTCTTGTACACAATTAAAAAAAGAAAGAATAAAACGCCTGTATAGGGCCTGTAAGTCTCGTACAATTTTGGAACTTCCGGGATCAAAACTTGTACCCGGAAGTTACATTTTAAACAAAGATATATGACGTTTCAAACAAAAATTTGAACGTCATAATCCTCAGACGTCATGTTTTGGCGGGAAACGTTTTCGAATTGCCTGTTTATCGTGGATTCTCGTGAGTCACATGACGAGACTTACAGACCCTATTCATATACAAAGTAGCGTAAGCGAGAAAATGTAAGACAGACAACTGGATTAATTATCAAAATCAATTCTAACGTTATTTGACATATTCAACGACAAATGAATACAAAGAAAAAACGAACTTTAGAAATCACAAATGCAGACTCCATAACAAAGATTAACAAATATGAGCGCGAAAACCACAAAACTAGAGCACTAGCAGGGTAGATCTGCTCAAAATACCAGAGAGATCATCTGGTTCTACGAAATGGTAACCATGATTTACATCACTTTTAGATCTGTTAAGTGGCTTATAGTAAAAGTAATTTTCTATCCCTCGGGACTTCTGAAACAAGATTTAAATTATGATACTATGCGAAAAAAATCAATACTTAATACGTTGAGGTGGAATCACCAATTGATGAACACTGTTGAGCTAAGGGTGGTTTATATTAAATCTGTTGTAGGGTTCAAGTTAATTGTTTTTCGTCAATTTAATTTTAAGTTTTAGAATTGTCACGTAGGAACAATTATAGGTACACACTTCAATATTATAAATATTTCGATTTTTATGTGGTATATATTTATTTCAATTTGTCAAGAATCCAGTTACTCCGTCACACTGGTACCCGAGCAATCGTTTCCGCCTTCAATAACACGAGAGTTCCTATTTCGAAATTACAGTCCTGTATTGAAATTCCGTGGTACATTATACTTGTCTTTTCCTCAAACAAAACACCAAAGTGAATGTTTGAAAAGCATCTAATAATTTTAATGGAAAAAACACGAAGACAATCTGTACCAAAATTATCGTTGACGAAACAAAAGCAAAATAGCATGACGATATGCAAAACAATACTGCACACAAAAGCAATGCTATTTGTTTCATTTGATGTTCTGGTAGGGTAAATATGATAAAAAATAGTCATTGTATGAACCTTACTAAATACAATGAAAGAATAAATAGGCTAAAAGTAGAACACAATAAGTTCCCATAGATGTATTTAATGTCTGCCGGAACATTCGTTCTCCATTACTAAATACCGAACTTACTGTAAGTTTAATTTGTGCATACGGCAATTTCGACAACTTATGTCTCTGTAGAAAATATCTAAACAAATTAGTTTTAAGTATAAAATTGAAATGAAGTCCTCCTTTTTATTCTTTTTGTTGGAATCAATATGATTTAAACAAATAAACCATATCTTAACAATGCACCAAATATGGAGACAGATATTCAAACAAATCATCAGGTTTTCGAAGAATCCACATCTGATTCACCCATTTGTTGTAAATGCTTAATCATAATACATCTTGACAAGATCTTTGTTTTTGATAAGTAATGAAGTTAAGAGGTTGAAAAAGATATTTGTTGCACATCAAGTGGACCCAGCATTGACCCTCTGTTTGAATGTCTTTTATGTGGCATAGGTAGATTGTAGAAACAGTGCAAGTTGTAGTTTTATCACCTTCAGTGATCCTCGGTTTTGAGATTGTTCAGAATGTACCCTTATATGCAGTTAGAGTGTTTGTAAGTGTGGTCCCTAAATGATCTGTCAATACTCATCTCCTTTTACAGAGCAGTTCATGTAGTCCCCTTTGATAAATGTGATATTGGTATTGGCTTAAAAGATATATACCATACCAACATGGGTAGGGGAGCAAGATCAATTAGGTAGAAAAAGAAGGGAAACGGGAAATGTGTCAAAGAGACAACGACCCAAAGGGGAGTAATAACAACTCAAAGCCACCATAAGATCTTCAATGAACGGTGAGGAAACCCAACACCAAACGGCAGGTCGGAGTTGGTCCCTAAATAAAGAGTAAGCAAGTTCAGCGAAATAAACATCATCCTAGACTTCCATAGACATAAAGTGAACTAACTAGAAAACAGACAAGACACACAAAGGCTTAATAAATTTCCTGACTTAGGACAGGCGCAAACCTGTTGCGGCGGGGTTAAACTAGTTTTATTGGGCCCAAACCTTCCCCCTATAGCCAATGTGATTTAAAAAAAAAATAGGTAGTTTAGATTTGAAATAATTAATTTGGATATACTGCAATAACAAACAAGAGATAACACCAATTGACGGCAATAGGTTTGTATACATATAAAATACATGTAACAGTGGGTTAAGAATTGTCTTTCTTTGCTATTTAAATAATGCCTTCCTAGCTTTTCTTTTTTTTTTTAATTTATAGTTTTTAGAATAAAAGATTTTCTTGTACATTAGTGGGTGTCGTTTCAGGTTTTACGGGTACGTGATCAGCAATAATCAGGAGAAATAAATAAAAACAATTTTCTAAAACGAATGATAGAAGTAGAGCTTTGTGCGTGGTCAACAGCACCATGGAAGACTATTATGAGTGAAAAGAGACGAGTAAATAATATTTCCTGAAAATGTTTGGCATTGTAATGTCATGTACATGACTGATCTGCAATGAAATAAAAGGGACAACAGGAAACACCTGCAATGGCTGGAAATTAATTAAAATGCCACAATCTGCTAGGGAACTACACAGGAAAAACACAAATTTTGACAAAAGACAAACGTAAACAACGATAGGAACTCGGGACAGCCGGACTTGGTACCGGCACTAGCAAAAGCCAGCGGTAGGGTTAAACCGGTTTATGGATATCCAAACCTCCCATTTATCTGTCCCGTTCCAAATATCTAAGAAGTCAAACCTTTGTGGACCCTTTGTGTAAAACAACAAAACACGTTTTATAGAACAGTGTGAAACGTTCACTAGTTCTTAAAATTAATTCAAATACCGAAGGAAAATTAATATTGACTTCAAAAAGAAATTAAAATTTTAAGCTTCGTTGTGTGTGCTAAATGTTGTAAATCTAGTTACAGATTATGCAACGATTCTTAATAGTTTTTCATTTGTATTCCACCTACGTGGAAACATCAAATAATGAATTTTGATGTTTGAATTCATTACCAATTTTCAATTCATAACATTTATAGAAATATATTCATGTACATTTGACTGTTTTTGTCATAAACCCTTTAGTTAGTCAAATTTAGGTTACCTTTCAAAAAGCAGAAAACATAAGTACCGAGATGGCTTGACTAAGAAATTCACATAAACAGAGCGAAATTACTGTCCCAAAAACTTGTACACCAGAGGTATGTTCAGTCACTGTTGCAAGTTTTAAGGTCTCCACCTGAATTTGACAGACCGTTGCAATGTTTCTTTTTCTCAAATCAGAATAAATATCTTTGGGTAGATCCAGAGTTTTTTACCGGACTGACTAACACCGACTGTGACAAAACCGGACTTTTCATTGCCATTGTGACGGGTGCCACGCGTGGGGCAGATCATGCTTACCCTACCGGTGCACCTGAAGTACCCCAGCTTTTGTAGGGGTTCACAAGCTAGTGCTTTAGTTATGTGGTGTTCTTGTTCATTTTTGGCTATTTGTTTTTTATTTGTTATACTGTCTTGATTCGTGTTTGATATGAATTGCCGTGATTTTGGATTTATGATTTTAGAATTTCCCCTTTCCTCATTCTTGCTTCGGTATTCGTTTGCCGGTGTATAAAAACTGCGATCGATGCTGCTTAACATTTTTATTCTCTTCTTATAACTCTGGTGCTTTCAGCTGGATAACCCTGAGCATCGCCCAAGTTGGCACTCCATGGCGGGTGGGGAGCAAGGGAGTGACCTTGATATAATTTTTGTCAAGAATACCGCTTAAGTGCACGCTAGGGGCCTTCTTGATTTCGCTTGAGGGGGTGAATATTGTTCACCTCTAGTTGAAGACCCCCAGGCGACATCAAGATGTAGACAGGAATAAAAGCCCTGTCCTTGTTAAACTGGAGTTCTCTATGTATCGTGTGCGTTTTTGTCACATGTACATTCACTCCATATCCGTTCATTTTTCCTATTGTTTATCAGATGACATTTGTTTTGAGTGCACATGTAAGACCAAACCCCATAACAGAGGAGAAATATTACTTTAATTATTTAAAATACATCTGAACAAATCAATTAAATTGGCTTTGGATTCCAGTGACCTGAAGACTTTACATATATACTGGCCTCTCACTGATACTGCCGATGTCTGCTTAAATACATGAAGACTCTTTACCAAACCCTTCGGGAAGTTTTGAGTTTGATTTTTCTTCCGTAGTGCGACAGTGTTTTACCAGCAGACTAGATTCCTTGAGCTAGCCGGCAGTTTAGCGGCGAGCACTCTTTGACCCTTCTTTCAAAATTACGTTTTGTCTTATGCTTTTTCTGTTCCAAGATAGTGGTCATTGAGTTAGTAGTCTACCTGTATTGGGTTTTATTCGCGTGTTTATGATACTATAGGGAAACGGGATAGAGAAAGGGGAGGTTTGGGTACCCATAAACCGGTTTAACCCTACCACTGGCTTTTGCTGGTGCCGGTACCAAGTCCGGCTATCCCGAGTTCCTATCGTTATTTATGTTTGTCTCTTGTTTTCATTATTGTTTTTCTGGTGCAGTTTGCTTGTAAATTGTGGCATGTGATTGTAGTTCCTGACCATTGTAGGTGTTTGCTGTTTTCCTGTTTTTGTAATAAAGATGACATAAACATATGAACGAATTATCCGCCTCTATTCAGTAACTTCGGGATTTTGCTATTCATGTATAAAGATTCAGTCTCTGGAATAGTTTCAAATGTATGAAATAAAATTAAAAAATGCCTCATTTGAATATGATCTCTTTAACTCGTATAACTGAAATGGCTCATTCGTTATTTACCGATTTTATTTGAAAACTTGCCATATCTAAAAAGAAAATTTTATTCAAAACCTCAGGAGTACCTCCGTCTTGCCTAGCTCTGTCCCTAGCTTATTTAGACCCTATTGTTCTCTATAAGCTTTAACACATATTTCGGATCATTGGTTTTCAAATGTTTTGATTTAATCTACACTGATGAGACATAAGTTGTCGAAATGCGTTAATGCAGCATATACACTCTAAAAACGGTGTTTAGATCCTAAACACAATCCTAAACACATTATCTGTGTTGAATTTTGAACACGTTTAGCCCTAAACATGTTTAGGTATGGAAATGTGTTTAGGTTTTAAACATGTTTAGCATAGATTCGTGCTTAGATTTTTAAACATGTTTAACCTTTTCATTTTGTTTTGTTTTTATTTATTTATTTATTTATTTATTTATTTATTCATTCATTTATAAAAGTATTTCAAGACAAGAATCTTCTCTTCATTCGCTTCAAGTTAGGATGCTTGCACTGGCTGTTATCGAGACTCAATCCACAAGTATTACCTGAAAGTATATAAGTATAATAGTTACATTGTGAATGCTATAATAATTAGCAAAACCTTTAAAATCGAAAAGCTTGTGTATAGTAAAAATAATATTATACTGAGAAACATTCCATAAAAATTCTTTAAATTTTACTAAAACATAGTTGCATAATAATTACATGTCAATGGAAATCGATGCATGACAGCAACACAAATGATAATAAATATCATTAATACACCAATAAGCATTAAACTTTTTCAAATATCAAAATAATGCGTTCTACTTACCTTTAAAACAGTCTGTATTTAAAGCAACATCATCAAAAGAACACACACGGTTAATCCCTGTTTATTGCCACGTTAGCACTTTTCAAATCAAACAAAGAAAGATTAGAGCGCCCTCTATATGAAGGATAACTCTTTGTTTGAAATAGCTAAACATGTTTGGATCAAACACGTTTAGGATTGTGTTTAGGTGTTTAGGATTGTATATAACTTAATGAAAATATCAGTAAAATCGTTAAAGATTGATGATTTTATCAATCTAAACATGTTCAAATCCTAAACACGTTTAGCCTAAACGTGTTCAAGTTAACAAGTGTTTAGGTTTTAAACACAATCCTAAACGTGTTTAGACCTGAACATGTTTCAAAAGTGTTCAAATCCTAAACACTGTGTTTACAGTGTAAATTTACAGTAACTTCGCTATTTTCTTTTTTTCACATTTTGTTGAATAAGCTCTACAGCACGAAAATTTGCGTAAGAAATCGTATCAATATAAGCCCTTTTCAAAATACCATAGTGTAAAAATCTCTTGGACAATAAAAAGACATATGGAGTAAATAAAAGGCATAAGAGAAAAAGTTTTAAACAATACACGGTAAAGCCAAACAATGGAACAACGCTTTTATTTTTGTTCTTCATCTTGAAGTCACTAGGGGGCTTTCAAAAATGAGCAAAAATGTATACCTTATAGTTAATTCAAGACGGCCCCTTGCAGAGATTTGAAGGAAACTCATTTGGTAAATGTCCAGAAACAAATTCTATCATTACCCGATCCATTGAAATCTCTCATGGAGGGCTTCGAATCTTGATGAAGCCGAATCTAAGCTTTATTTAAATAAATCCCTGTAAATTAATACTGACTCCTGAAGTACTCCCTAAACTGTATGTCGAGAAGATAATGTTTTAAAATAACATTCGATAACAAATTGATTCTGAAAACTTCATTACATGCTAATTTAACTTAAATTTTTTACTTCACAAAATAGTAGTTCACGTCAGATACAAATTAAATGGACATAATCAAAACTAATGAATGCGAGTTTCTCCGTTTAAATAAAGCCTTGGGATACAAAATTCAAATCCTTGTTGTTTTAATATACACCTGCATGAATCCAATATATCCTGGTTTTTTTCTGCATCATCAACTGCGATATTTTGCAACCTTTCAAGCAGTAAGGATTAATTTGAACAAAATATTTCAGTTGTTGAAAATTTAGTTTAAATAAATGAAATTCAATAATTTAATTTTTATTTTAAGGCAAAAAAGTGGAATATATATTGATTTTAGCATATGGTTTTTCCGAAAACTTCAGTACAGATAAAATCGTGCATTGTGCGTTGTGCGATGTTGCCGTTTTTGCCATGTCTTTGGACTTTGATTTTTGTGGTCATCACTTCCCTTGTTCCTTCGGTATTCTACTGTTGTTGTTTCATTTAGAAGACCAATAACAGAAATATGTGCAAAAGCTATGTTTTTCGGCCATTGTAGGTGTTTCCTGTTATCTTTTTTATTCTATTTTTGATGACTTCCTTTTTTATACTTGATTTTTTAAATTGGTAAAATATTTGTCACATTTCAACAGCAAGCTGGCAAACCAATGGGCACTTATTGTGCACCTCTACTCGCAAACTTGCTTTCATTTTCTTACGAGACTGATGTTCTTCAGAGACTCATAAAAGATCATAAAATAAAAGATGCTAGATCCTTCAATCTCACTTATACATATATTAATGATGTTCATTTCATCAATAATGCATCTATTGCTAAATGGATCCCATTAATATATCCAACAGAACTAGAGATAAAGGAAACGACAGAAACCACAGGATCTACATCTTTTTTTTTTTTTTTGGTCTTACATCTCTAATTTGACGAAAATGGTCATCTCATTATAACTTAAAATTTCAAAAGTATCAATTTTCCTAACTTGGACAGTAATATCCCAGCCTCTCATGCTTACGGAGTGTATGTTTCACAGCTTATTCGTTACGCGAGAGCTAGCACAAATTATACAGACGTCCATTAGACATACTTATCGCAATGACCGCCTTATTAACCAAGGCTGCAAAAAATTCCGTCTTATACGACCATTAAAAAGTTCTGTAATAGATATCAGTCCCTTATGGAAAAATTTGAAGTTTCTGTCAGAACTCTGACAAGATTATGTCTTTACATAATACTTGGATGATCATTTCTTTTGATTGTCTACGACCTTTCAATGACAATTTCTGTTGACACTACCGCAATGGAAGGGGAGGTTTGGCTGGCCATAAAACCGTTTTTTTAACTCACCATTTCTTTTGAAATGCCTGTACCAAGTCTGGACCATTGTGGTCGACAATTTTGCCAGTGTTTTTCACCTGATTTGTCTTTTTGTCTTATGGACTACGCCTCTTGACCACTTTGTTCGGTAATTTTGTTATAACCCCCATTTCCAATGGTTAACTTCCGTTTTCTTCGAAGCTTTGCTCCAATAGAGCCAGCATATGAGGTTAAAACCTCTTAATTATTTGCTATTGTCGAGTCTTTGATTGATATAGTGAGAGCTCTGTTACTTTCAAACAGGCTACGTCATCACTGCAGAGGCTTTACAGATAATTTCTTTTAGCAAATTAAGTTTGTTTTCTTTTCCTGTATTGGTTTTGACTTCGGTACAAGAATTGACAAGTTAATAAAATCTGCGTCTCTAGTTAGAAACAGGAATCAGCTAAGCACAGAGCTTTGATGAGCCCACGTTGTTCATCTGTATGGAGAATCGCTTGAAATTTACATTAAGTAAGTTCGATAGTCGGAATCAAGAGTTGGTTGACCAACTATCTCACAAGTTGCAACTGCGATTTTTGCATTTTACTAGCATTTGACCTAGTATCGAATTGATTCATCTTAATTTCTGCCTTTGCATCATTTATATGTCTCTCTTAATGCAGAGTAATAACAAGAATATTGAACAGAATATTGAACAAGAGAAAAAGTCCAATAAGCAAAAAGACACATCAGGTGAATATTCACTGGAAAATTGTAGACCGGTATTGTCCTGACTTGGTAAGGGCATTTCAAAAGAAATTGAAAATGTCTCATAGATGTTTTTGAGTGGATTGTGGGCTCAAATATTGGTTTACTGCGGTTTCTGCCTATATGTGTTTGTTTTTTGTTCGATTTGAATTAAGTTTCTGGTACCGTTAATAAGTCCGGCTTTTCGAGTTCCTATCGCTGTTTGTACGTTTGTCTTTTGTCTTCTTGTGTTTTTCCTGTGTATTTCCCTGACAGATTGTGACATGGGACTGTAATTTTTAGCAACTGAAGATGTTTCCTGCTATCCCCTGATTTACATCTACTATAGAAATGCGACTTTTATTGACATAGAAAAAAAAACAGAAAACGTTGAAAATATCTTTTGTTTGTGACAGACCATACCGTACATAGTTTATCATTGGCTAATAACCTTTATATTTCCCTACAAGTCGAAAGTAAATAACATACTGTTGGTGGGAGTCTAATTAATACATTGCTATTCATTAATAGTTGCCTCACAGATTTAGGTAATCAAAAGTCTTTGTTTTTCCATTACCAGCAGCTTATACACGACAATAAATAAGTAGAACTAGGATACTGCTGTGTTTATATTCGGATACTGCCATCCTCTCAAATTGTCTACTGTAATCGACTATATAAATAAAACAGCGGCAGTAGAATACCGAAGGAACAAAGCACAAGATTACACAAATCAAAGTCCAGAGACAAGGCAAAAACATCTCATGTTCATCTATGTTCATCTATCTTATGTTCATCCCAAAAATATCAGTAATTTATACAGAATTTACACTCAGCACACATTCTTTCTAATAACTAGCACCAAAAAAAAGCGTCCGACGTTAAAACACAATAAACAAACAATTTCTAGAAACAAAGAAGTATTTCGTTTCCGATAACGTGTTCAAAACGTTTTACGGGACTTTTGAATCGTATTCACTCCGGAACAAAATTATAATATATACGAAATAAAAATCAATATATCATACATTGAGAGGGAATCACTAATTAACACTGTTGAGCTAAAGGTGATTTATTTTAATCTATTGTAGTAATTCAGGTTAATTGTTTTTTTCCTCAATTAAATTTTGGTTAAAAAATTGTCATGTAGGAAATATTAAAAGTATACAGATATTTCCTATTATCCACCTTCTTACACTTCAATTTCATAAATATTTTGTTTTTATGTATGTTTATTTCAAGAATCCAGTCATTCCGTCATTCAGGTACTTGATCCGACCATTTTTGGCTTCAGTTACACGATAGTTCCTATCTTGAAATAGAAAAAGAAGGGAAACGGGGAATATGTCAAAGAGACAACAACCCAAAGGGGAGTAATAACAACTCAAAGCCACCATAAGATCTTCAATGAACGGTGAGGAAACCCCACACCGAACGGCAGGTCAGAATCGGCCCCTAAATAAAGAGTAATCAAGTTCAGCGAAATAAACATCATCCTAGACTCCTATAGACATAAAGTAAACTAACTAGAAAACAGACAAGACACACAAAGGCTTAATAAATTTCCTGACTTAGGACAGGCGCAAACCTGCTGCGGCGGGTTAAACTAGTTTTATTGGGCCCAAACCTTCCCCCTAAAGCCAATGTGTTTAATAAAAAACAATCGTAACAACAGTAAAATTCAGTTGGCAACAGGACTGAGTCAATTGTGAAAAATGAAACTGAAAGAACTAAATTTACGGACAAAATCATGAAATCACAAGAGACTACTAGCAGTTAACTGACATGCCAGCTCCAGACCAACTGACAAATTATGTTATGTACCCTCAGTATACAGCTTCCACCAAGAAGCTATTAAAGCAAGACAGAATTTGTACACATACATCATTTCATACACGTACACCAAAGTAAAAAAATGGTTGTCATTCTCCCCAAGTGAGACACAGATACTCCCACATCGGCCACGTTCCTTGACCTTCTTCTTGAAATTGACAACAGAGGTACATTACAAACTAGCCTGTATGACAAACGAGATGACTTCACTTTTCCAATAGTAAACTTCCCTTTTCTTTCTGGCAACATTCCAAAAGCACCAGCATATGGAGTTTACACTTCACAACTGATTCGCCATTCAAGGGCTTGTGGCCGATACAGAAACTTCCTTGATAGAGCCCATTTGCTTACAAATAGACTACTTAAGCAAGGGTACGTTACCAAACACTTAAAGTCATCACTACAGAAGTTTTACGGCCGACATTACGATCTTGTCGATCGTTACGGGATTATAATAATCAGTCATGGTCTCAAATGTGAGACAGGACAATTCCACCCGAGGGTTCAGATTTTCCAATCAGAAACGAGGCTTGCCGAGTTTCTGATGATGGAAAATATGAATCCGAGGGTGGTATTGTCCAGTCTCACATTTTTTACCATGACTGATTATTTTTCTCCCATTTCTCTGCGAAAAATTAGAAAAAATAAACATGGCCGCCGATACACGAAAATCTATTCTTCGAAACTAGACAACGTAGTAAAAAATAAATTGCATAATTGAAAAGATCGCATGTGTTTTGGTTTTGTACTACAAGTACAAAACTCTGAACTAGAATCTTTAGCGTAGTTATTCATGGGTTTCTAAAATGAAGCGGTGTAAAAATTCGACCTTGCCGCACCATTCCGGGGAAGTTGTATTTTTTCTGACGTTTCAAGATTGTGACGTGACGTTGTTTGCATTGTTCCGTCAAGGGTGGTCATGTGATGTGAGATGCATGAATCTCACATGGGTATCTCACACTTGATTCTTATGTCACACACGTACAGAAATGTGAGAAATCTGTCTCCCAGATGACAACAGATTTATGGTATAACTAATTGACCGTCGTGAATATCAATAAAAGTGTCACGAGTGCCGACCAACGCAGAAGGATTTAACGAGTTGCAGAACTTGTTCTGCAACGAGTTGAATCCACTGCGTTGATCGACACGAGTGACATTTTTATTGATATTCATGACGGCCGATTAGTTAGGGACCGACCATTTAACCTGAACGGGGGGGG
>MJUU01027657.1:0-33590 GCA_002080025.1 Modiolus philippinarum
GACGTGGAAAGCTGCGCTGGACACGTCCAAATATACAACTACTGTCAAATATGCTAAATGGTAATATGAAATGAAAAGCTAACTTTATAATCATTATTGAAACATTAATTAAGGTAATTTATTTAATTTATTAAAAACTCTAGGGATTCAAAAATGTATCCCGTCCACTGCAAATAATTGCAACAACGACGAATTTTTGGCTGTCAATTCCCTTCAGATAAAAAAAATATTTATTTGGCTCTTTGCTGTTCTGTTCGATAACTTTGTTATAACACCAACTTGATATATTATTTTAATTTGTACTTATTTATAAGACCATCTAAGCTAATAAAATTTAGATTTTTGACATAAATGCTTTGAAAAATTGAAATTTTTCCAATTTGACATTCTGACTCTAGCGTCGTAAAAATCTCAGTAGATATCCAAATATTGCCAATGATATACTGGTAAATGACATGTAAGCATCAACATGTGCCAATATAAATTAGTTTCAGACATTTTATGGATTAACAAATCTCAAAATAACTATTCATTCTCCAAAACTTTAAGGAAAAATGAAAAGTTTTCAGATTTTCAATGACAAAGAAATAAAGTCCATGGGCTGAAATCACTTTCCAAGCAACCTCCCCTTTTTATGATCAAGTCACACACACATTCTATATCGCCTCAAAATCAAATATCTTAACATGAATACAATTTAACATATAGACATGATATATTTACTTTTGAAGTAAATCACTCTAAATTTTTATATTTTGGTTTTCAATAAAGTTTCAACTTTTCATAATCTTAACTAAGTACGAATATAAGTTTGGTCAATTTACGCCTTCTTTATGGTCTTGGGATAAAAAAATATATCCCCCTTCCCCTGCAAAAATGGTGAAAATTACGATTTTCTTCATCTTAATGTCTTTAAGATAAACAGCTATGATAATTTGAAGTTCTTCTTTTAGTACCTATATTATCTTCTTTAATACAAGACTGAAAAC
Source organism: Modiolus philippinarum (assembly GCA_002080025.1). Classification (NCBI taxonomy): domain Eukaryota; kingdom Metazoa; phylum Mollusca; class Bivalvia; order Mytilida; family Modiolidae; genus Modiolus; species Modiolus philippinarum. The sequence goes on from MJUU01027657.1 coordinate 990, forward strand.
GCCTTTAAAATTTACAAATTTGCAAGCAATTGAAAGAAAAACTTTTGTTGAAAACGGCATTTTTCCAAAATTTCGTTGGTCAGTTCTTAGGAAGGAACTTGTTCAACCATTGCGTACGTACATGCTATACTCATGTTGACATGCTTTATTCTGAAGAGGGGATGTAAGGGAACTTAAAAATGTGATTTGGGTTCATAAGTGGGGAAGCATGGGCAGTTATTTAAGCCTGAGGCCTAATAATTTTTAATGCGATTTGTTGTGTGTATTTACTACAACTGATATACAGACGGCCATCTGAGTTTATCTAAAGTTTTAAAGAGGTATGTATTAGGTCATTTTGCTCGGCATTTTTTACTTACATTTATCAAAATGTCAACTGTTTTGTATTTAAGGTGTAAATATCTCATGAAATTGATATATATTTTGTTGATATTGAAAGCATAAAGTAACTAGTCTAATAAATTGCAAACATATAATCCCTTCCTGCTAATATTCGACACAATTTATTTCATTTTATTCAGCTTAAAGAGCTACTACAACTTTTTGTAAAGGTAAAATAATATGTTGCTTGTGCATTCAAATATCAAAATACACACAAACTCACATAAAAGCACGACAATTCGCGTGGTTTATGCCAAATGGTAGTTTTCCAATTGTATTTTTAAGGTTTTCATCATAACACGATAAAGGTCAAAACATATATCTGACTAAGTAAACATAATGATGAATTGTAATTGATTACAAATTTTAATGTAATTGGAAGTAATTAGTTATTCTAATGCAACATTTATATAACGAAGGTTTTGATTGGTCAAAACTGACCGTCAATTCCACCATGTACACACTTGGGACAAATTACAAATTCACGAGTTAAAAATAGAACATGAAATTGATTTGTTGCATTAGAATCGCAATAACAGGACATTATTTGAATACCCGAGGGCGTCAATCTTGATTTGACGGTCAAAATATCCGTTTATAGGCTCCGCTACGAGTCGCCTATAAACTGCATTTTGACCGTCAAATCTACGATTGACGCCCTCGGGTATTCAAATAATGTACTGTTATTGCTTAATTGACAAAAATTTGAATTCCATGTTATTGTAATTTAATTAATTACCAGAAAGGTGTGTTATTTCAATTACTTTTCAAAGTCCATTTTATTACATATACATGCTAAAAGAGAGTGAATGAAAGACGGCTACCTCCTTTCTTTTGATAGTATTCAAGAAAGTTTAGATAGTTCTTTACACCAAATATTATTATGACTGCATTTTTTATACAAGAATAGATACTTTTCTCTCTTGTTTTCAAATGAGGACATTTTGCAAATTGCTGCTTCCTTTGTTGCATTTTTTCATTTTAAATGTTTTAATACAGCAACTCTTGATAATTAATGTTTGAAATATAAAATTAAGTTATAGAAATTGTTGTATAAACAGATCAAAAATATGTTTATTGGGTTTATTTCCGGAATGCCAACATCTTTTGATCTGCCGACAATTTACCTGTAATGGTATGTTGGCATTGCGGGAACAGGGTCTAATAGTTGTGCTAACATTTGCTTAAACAAGTTTAAGTGTCAGTAGTAATTAATCTAAATTATAATTAAAAATATGAATAGAGATATTACTTCTTTTCTACCTCCATTCAAGAAATGTCATTACTCTTTAAACCTTCAAAATGACATAAGTGTTGTAAATGATCATACGCATAACAAAAAACAAAACAAAAAAACACATTAACAAAATACCCCCCAAAAAACAACCCCCCAAAACAATCAAAATAAAAATCGGTATTTTGTAATTTTACTTATCTAAGTGCATAGATACTATTTGGGTATTTTATATCTACATGCCTACATCCTGACCCAACGACGAAGCCTGTATTCTTCACCTGATATAATATTTCTAAGCAACNTCAAAAAAAAAAAAAAAAAAAAAAAAAAAAAAAATGACTTACATTTTTAATTTCAAACAAGCTCAGAAGAGGCCTTATCAAAAAATTATGCTTAATTCCGACCCATCTCCTTCTTACATTTGCTAGACTTGCCTGGTCACATTTACTGAACACTGTTTTTATCACTGTGTGCTATGATGAGATTTTGTTTTAAGGTTTGTTGAATTTGCTTGATTAGTTTAGAGTTAAGACCGAAATGTATTTCCTATAGCGTATAATACGGGAAGTTCTTAATTTTTTTGTCAGATCCAATTAAAGTGAGAACATTCATCATTTCTGTACAGTTAGGTGGAATTTGCTTTAATAGTTACAGAGCTGATACTGAACAGAGATCAAGGGTGCAGTATGCAATGGCTGATAGCCATCATCAACTCGACAGTGACCAACGCATGTAAAACAATGCATATACAGCATCTGTGCATAAGACTCGATTGCAACTCGATACTCGACAGCACCTCCACTTATTATTATGGCTATTTTGAGATACACTGCGGAATGCAGTATAAGCTTAACCCTTATAAGAACTAATACATAATGTAATAATAGCAGCTAGTCAAAAAATAAAACAAAGAGGTGAAAAATACAGCTGTTTGTGATTCCAATTTCTCAGAACTATTTCCATAATTTTTTTTAGAAATTTCATTGAATAAATTTACATGAAATTTTGATAAAAAAAAATCTGCCTTTCTATAGATCCAGTTTATGGCGCAAAAAATATTGTTTTCTTTTGCATTTTTGTAGTCTCTTTGCTTACTTACATAAAGTTGTTCGACCAATCTCACGTAAATATGTGAAGAATGTGAAGCATACAAGTGTAGATAATTGTTTCAATATATTTTCATGAGGTTATTCTATATACCTCTGACTCAAAGATTCTGTACTATATACATTTTAAACGAGTTAAATGACTTGTGTGTCAATGTATATATGGTAGCAAAGTTTTATATAATTGTTAATTTTGCAGACTAGCCTTTTGGCGAGGGAGTGAAATATGGGAGGTGGTGCATCCTCATCTTTAGAAGTAAGTAGAAGTAGCTGTACAAATCTGCATTAACATTTTCATTGTTGGATAGAACCGCTATATTTTAAGGCGACCAGAAAACTATTGAACACGACTAGAATATTAAGTGTTAATTTTTTTGTCTGTACTTATTTCAAACTACCTGTATGTCAATCTATGCTATCGGTAGCTTATATGTGACAGTCAATTATTGCAAACTTTAATCGACAGTGTAGTATAAAGCATCATTTTGTCCCTTCTTTTTGCTTCATGGGTTTGAGTGTTAGGTTCATTGTTTGTTTGAGCAACGGCATGCAGATTCATATTGGCTCAGAATTTAAAAAGAATAGATTTGTCAGGTTTGCAAAAAAAAAAAAAATCTAGAACACGCTTAGATATTTTTTATCTTTTCATCCATATGTCAATTTAATAATTAAATGGAAAATGTTTGTTCGCTTAATTCTTGAAAAAAGCGAACGTCAGTGATACTGATGTAAAAAAAGAAATTTTTCTTGTCTGATCGCACTTTTTGTAATTGTGGTTTTTATAAAGTTAACATTTCTACCAACAACACCATGGTAATGTTTTTTTTTCTAATCTTTTGTCAATTTTAATAAGTTTGCAAAGTTTGTGCTTCTCCACTTTATTAATACGGTTTTCTCATACAGATCTCATACTTTCAAAATTTGGCATTTTATTTATTTATCTATTTGTGTTTATTTCAAAACGTTATTCTGGACACCTCTTTGATGTGTTCACATCTTATGATTTATTATGCAAAGATTTTTTTCTTTTGCCTCGATGAGTGCCCTGTGATTGCTTATATGTTTTGATTGTCTTCTGTTGGTCCTTTTTCTTCGGACAACCGATGATAGCTGTTGTAAGAACATTTTGGCAGATAATTCTATGCTTGTTGACGAGCCAGCGTTCATGACATAAAAGAACATGGATTTAGCGTTGCTCGACATCTAACGATAAATTCCACTCAATCCGGTGCTAGGAGTCGTCTTGAACTTCATCTTAGGTATGAGCAAAGCTCATCCAATTTGCTGAAGGCCTCAATGTGACTTCAATATGAAGAATATCAATAAAAGCTTTGTTCCATTGCTTGTTTTCACTTTATAGCGACGTGTTCTCATGTGCATTTACTCCATTTCCTTGCATTGATTATTGTTTACAAGCATTCTCTAGAATGAACGATAAAATCTAGAATGAGAACAATGGAAACCATGACGACTTACCATATGAAAATCTCAAATAACATAATGAGCGCAGTCAAAACAGTCTTTACACTTAGAAAACGATGCCATAATATGTTCCTGCACAAAAACGCCAGAAAATCTTATGAAATGGCTGTCGTCACCTGTACACTATAAGGTCGCCTAGATCATAAAATGTCATATTAGAATCGAAATAATTCATGTTCGCCGGTGGTTTCTAGTCGATTAACACATGGGTGTCCATTATTTTCGTTTATTTTAACCCTTGCTCTGCTGCACTACGCTCTGGGGAAAATATTTACGAAAATAAAGGCAACCCATATGTATAACTCCAAGAAACCATCGGCGCCCATGAATTATTTCTTAAAGTACATTTCGAAAATGTCTATGTTTTGAAGCATCACATACTTTCGTAAAATCGCATTTTCTTTTTTTTTATTTGTTTTGAAATAGTCAGGGTTTTACAACAAACCCAATAATCACCACCTGACCTGGGTGTATTGGGATATTTACAATAATACAAATAATATGACTATTTAAGTAATGCATAATAATTACACCGTTAATTTAATATAATCAAAATTTGAATAAATACACTTTCACTACATATATACTAAATAATCAACACTAATATTCCCTCAACTACACTCTTTCTCAAATAAAGTAATAAGATTCATACTCACTCTTTTTTTCAAACTCCATTTAGTAGATAAATATTTTCTGCTCCTGTTTTTTTAAGTACAACATGATACTCATCAGTTGTTAGTTAAGATAAAATTTAATCACAAGGGGCCCAAAATATTTGAGTCTTATCTAACATATTTATTTTTCCACCATTATACACATCTAAGCTTTTATAGTATGAAATGATCTGTCTCAAACCATTTATATTTGGAATAAATTCATCAAGTTTACATTTTGTAAATATAATTTTTGCCATAATAAGAAGCAAATTTAACAATGAAGAATATTTAACATAACCAAGAAAAAATTTTTTCTGCTTCATAATTATATCTGGAAATGCCTTTTGAAGTCGTGAGAAAATTCTATCAATAATGATTGAGTATGGCAACATTCATAAAAAACATGCTCAATAGTCTCGTCAAAACTTTTACAGGAAGAACATAGTTTTGAAGTTTTCAGCTTTTTCTTATATAAAAGCAAATAAGTTGTCAAAATTGTATGCAATAATTTGTATTGAAAAGTCTTCAAATAAAAAATTTTGCAGCTTTTTTGTAAAGCAAGAAAATAGTTTTTCATTCAAAACTTTCTATATTAACATTTTGGTGCCATGTTTCAATTTCATGATATGGTAGAACAAAAAATTCCTTTTATTAAGTCATGATACACATACTTAATATTCTTGCTAAACTGTAGTTCTGTCAGAAATTTATTACGTTCTCTGAAATTTTCAATATCAAGTTTTGTCAAATTCTTTAGCCCTTCCTTCAAATAACAAAATACCGAGGTAACTGTGAATTAAGGTTCTGCATATGTGCATTTCGACAACTTATGTCTCTTCAGTGCAGATAAAATCAAAATATTTGGAAGTCCATCAACCGAAATAGGTGTAAAACTGATAGAGAACAAATAACCAAAAAGATCTAAATATGAAAGCCAAAATCAGCTAAGGACAGAGCTATGCAAGAGGGAGATACTCCTTAGTTTTAAACAAAATTTACTTTAATTTAGATATTACATGTTTCCAAATAAAATCGGTTTTCGGGCCAGCGCCGAAGTACTGGCTACTGGGTTGGTGAATACCCTCGGGGAATAACAGTCGACCAGCAGTGGCATCGGCCAAGTGGTAACAAATAACTAAATACCGAAGCAACTGTGAATTTCATTTCTGCATATGCGCATTTCGACAACTTATGTCTCTTCAGTGCAGATAAAATCTAAACGTTTGGAAGACAATAAAAACTCAAAGATATTTAAAAACTGATAGAGAGCAAATAACCAATATGGTCTAAATGTAAAGCCAAAATCAGCTAAGGACAGAGCTTTGCATGAGGGAGATACTCCTTAGTTTTAACAAAATTTACAAAAATTTAGATATTGTAAGGTTCATATATATAATCGGCTTTCCGGTCAGTACCGAAGTACTGACTAATGGGCTGGTGAATACCCTCGGGGACTAACAGTCCACCAGCAGTGGCATCGACAAATAACAAAATACCGAGTTAACTGTGAATTTAGGTTCTTGCATATGCGCATTTCAACAACTTATGTCTCCTCAACTGATTTTTTATAAGCGTCGGAATGCTGGATACTAAACTATAATATTTCAGGAAGTTTTTAGTATCACATAAACAACTTATATGATCAAATTTGTAAACTATTTTGTATTTCTTTCTATCAAATCAATCAAATGTTCAATACCTTTTGTTTTCCAATTACAAAAATATTAAAAATCTTCAAAAGCTGCAAAATTTAAAATATTAAGGCTTAAGATGTCCTGAACATTAAGATTAACTACAGGTTTAGCATCACACAAGCCTTTAATTACATCTTTCCAGAATGGATTACTAATTTTTTCAATAACATCTAAGAGTTTTTCTTTCTCAAGATTTAATATCCTCAAACCTCCAAGTTCTGTAAATTGGTTTTCTGCAATTACTTGCCAGACTCCTGGTTCATTTGTTAAAAGTCGCTTAACCCAACTCATTTTTAGGTATTTACTTAAAGATTCAAGATGTATCATTTTGAATCCTCCATCACTTAAATTTCCAATCAGTGTATTTCTCTTGATTTTTTCTGTTTTCCCGTCCCAAATAAATTATAAAATAACCGATTCAATTCATTCATCATAAAAGTTTTCAGATTTGGAATGAAATATCTTATGAAGTGCTAAAGACTTGACAACTGCAATCTTCCCTAGTAGTTTAAGTTGCCTATGCTGCAAACTTCTTAAGGGCTTGCCGATATCAAAATTTTTGCTTAAAATTTATATCTACCATAGTTTCCAAACATAATGCAAAATTGATACCTAAAAGCTTAAAATTAGGAAGACACCAATTCAACTGTTGTTCTTCACACAAAATTTGGCCAGAATATCTTTTGCTGCCAATCCATATTGCACTTGTTTTAGATTTATTCATTTTCAATCCTGATATAAGATAAAACTCTTCAAATGTTTTAAGAGATTCATGAAGTGATATTTTAGAACCAACTAATGTTAAAAAGTATCTACTTAGATATCCATTTAAATACTTTCTACTCTGACACTACTTTGCCAATTGGCCAAAATTGAAAACAATAGTCCTTAGCTGGTCCCTACTCGAGATAGTATCCAGAAGATTTTCTTCATACCAAAGAAAATCATCAGCCAAACTCGATCAAAATAGTCATTGGAGTACATTGGATGGCTCCTTTAAAAACCGAAGTAGGGCCCTAGTGAGAGACTGAGGCTCTTGAAAGCCTAATGTTATGCTATTGTGAAACAAGTGTGGACCGAAATTGATGTCTCGCCCGTCCCTACTTGGTCGCAAAATTGACGTGAAAACTTAAACTGCCTAAATCAGAAAACTTAACATGTTTGCTAGACTGTGAAATTAGATTAACTGACAAAAGCAATATAGTACACTGTCATGTATCAACCAAAACCAAAATACCAAATATCAGTAACATGCCACTGATAGATACTGAGAAACCAAACATGTTCACTAGACCGTGAAATAAGGTCAAGGACTAGACCAAAACAGCAGGTTGTCACCTTCCATCTTAGACAAACCCATATACCAATATTATTTACCTTACATTAGTAAATATAAGGAAGCTTAATCTGATCACTGGATCATGAAATTGAGGTCACAGACAAAAACTATATATAAGACTGTCATGTACTACTCAAGACCAACATTATATACAAAATGTCATTGACCTACCAATCATAGTTACTGAGAAAATGACCTAATCACAAAAATTTAACATGCTCACTAGACCTTGAAATTGAGATCAAGCACAAAAAAAATATGACAGACTGTCATGCACTACCTAAGACCAACCTACATTCAAAATATCATTGACCTACCACTGATAGTTACTGAGAAACTAGTAGGCCATGGGCTGAAATCACTTTCCGTGCACCCCCAACTTATCATCCAGACCGATTTTTTTCAGTCCTGTTATCCCCTCTTCAAAATAAAACATGTTAACACGAATATAACCTGCACGCATAGACAGTATAGGGCCACTTTTATAGTACACCACACAAAATTCTTGTATTTTAGTTTTAATCTTAATTTTTTCCTCTAAGCTCCATAATTTTTATGTAGATAAATTAGATGTACTGAAATTTGGTATCAAATTAAAGCTTATTTAATATTCTTTACAATGAACACAAGTTTGGGCACTTAACGCCATTTTTATGATCTGGAGATGCAAAAAGTATACCCCTCCCCCTGCAAAAAATTGCGAAAATGACGATTTTTTAGCTTTCAATTCCTTTCTGATAAATAAATTTCATCATTTGATCTAGTTTTTATGCCTCATTTATTAGTTGTTATACAATGTTGAAACATAAGACCATTAAAGTCCTTAAAATTTTAGAAAATGTAAATTTTCGGAATTTTTGATATTTTCACAATTTCGACTTTCTTACTTCTGGATCGTATAAATTTGAATATATATCTAATAATTGCCAATGCAGTAATGTTTTATAATATGTAAGCAACAAATTATGTGAAAAAAATTTAGAGTCAGACTTATTGCGGGATCAAAAATACCAAAATTAGCACCCCTCCCCTTAAAATTAAGGGAAAATTTAAAATATTCAGGTTTTAAATGATAAAAGATCATGTCTAATGCAAATTATTGTGTGTATTTCACTAAATCTGACATGCAGAAGCCCATTTAAGTAGATTCAAACTTTTTACGGGGTCGTTTTTTGGCCCTTCTGCTCGAAATTTTATGAAAAATGGGAATTTTCCGTTTTTCAAAATTATTGGTAATTTGACTAAGAGATGAACAAACTTCACAAATTTGGTATATAACGTAAAAATGATGATAAAAAATCCTTTCACTATATCTAAGCTATTAGAATATATGCTTTTGAACATTTTAGACTAACAACTAAACTCTCATATATTGCAAACATATTACACCCCCCCCCCCCCAAGAAAAAAATATTCAGCACAATTTATTTCATTTTATTCAGCTTCAAAAGCTTTAGCATTGTATAAAGGTCCAATAATATAACATTTCAAACACAAAAATGCACAGAGTCTCCCATATATTAACAAATAAGATCATGCGCGTGATTTATGGGCAGTTATACATCAAATAAACTTTGAATTTTGTAGAATTCCGAAATGATGAAAATTAACATTTTTCACGAAAATCGCCCAAAATAATCAATTTTACTCATATTTTCTGCGTTGAAATTGCATATTGCGATAAATCAAATGCATTTTTTAAAAGAAAGTAAAAATATTAGTATGTTTTGTTCATTTATAAGTAAAGACAGGCATATTTTGGGCATTTTTTAGCATCATTTTCTTGGGGTAGGGGTAACATTTTCGGTATTTAGAGTTACATTTAACACCCCTGGTTTTTCTACACATTGTTTTAAGATAATTTATATATCCTCAAAAACAATGAATTTGCATACCTGCAGATAAATCCTCCAGATTCGCCACATATAACTATTTAAAAGTGATTTTTGGACAAATCTGAAATGCTGAAAATTCCGATTTTTCATCAGTTTGTACCAAATATTGAGTTTAATCTGACAAGAGGGACTTAAAATGACAAATCATGATAAAATTAATGCAACATTGTTATATCCAATGCAGATTGTGCCTGTTTCGGTTATTTTTATGCGATTATAGACAAAAAATTGGCTATTTTAGGGTGAATTTTTTGGGGTAGGGGTAAGATTTTAGGTATTTAGAGTCACATTAAACACCTTTTGTTTTTCTAAAAAATTTTGTAAGACAACTAATGTATCACAAATAACAATTAAAAGGTATATCTGCCGAAATATCCTCCAAATTTGACATATATTACGACTTAACAGTGAACGTTGGACAAATCTGAAATACAGAAAATCCTCATTTTTCATCAATTTGGGGCAAAATTTTTAGTTTAAATCAACAAATAGCTGTTAAAATACCAAATCATGATGTTATTCATGCAAAATTGTCATATATAACACACATTATTCGTGTTCTGGTTATTTTATGCGCACAAATACATAAAATTTGACAATTTTAGGGAAAATTTGTTGGGGTAGGGGTAAGATTTTCGGTATTCAGAGTCACATTAAATACTCCTTGATTTTCTAAACACTTTTTTCAGACAACTAATTTATCCCTTAAAACAATTAATTGACATATCTGCAGATATATCCTCCAGACTTGCAATATATAACGGGTTAACAGTGAACTTTGACCAAATCTGAAATGTTTAAAATTGTCATTTTTCGTCAATTTCGGGCACGATGTTCAGTTTAAGTCAACAAATGGCTGTTAAAATATCAAATCGTGATGCAGTTCATGCAATATTGTCATTTTGAACACACATTTTGCGTGTTTGAGTGAATTTTATGCGAACATAGACAAAAAATTGACAGTTTTAGGGAAAATTTGTTATGGTAGGGGTAATATTTTTGGTACTCAGAATCACATTAAACACTCCTTGTTTTTCTAAGCAATGTTTTAAGACAACAAATGTATCGCTTAGATCAATTAAATGGCAAATCGGCAGATAGAACTTCCAGATTTGACATATTTAACGATTTAACAGTGGACTTTGGACAAATCTGAAATGTTGAAAATTCCCATTTTTCATTTATTTTGGGAAAAATATTGAGTTTACGTGAACTAATGTCTGTTAATATAGCAAATCATAGAGTAATCCATGCAACTTTGTCATATACAACACCAATTTTGCGTGTTCTGGTTATTTTTATGCGAACATAGAGAGAAAATTGACAATTTTAGGGAAAATTTGTCGGGGTAAGATTTTCGGTACTCAGAGTCACATTAAACACTCCTTGCTTTTCTAGGCAATTTTTTAAGACAACTTATATATCCATAAGAACAATTAATTGGCATATCTGCAGATATATCCTCCAGATTTTGAATGAATAACGATTTAACAGTGAACTTTGGCTAAATCTGAAATGTAGAAAATGCCCATTTTTCATAAATGTCGGGGAAGATATCGAATTTAAGTCAACATATGGCTGTTTAAATACGAAGTCGCAATATAATTCATGCAATTTTGTTATATACAACAGACAATTTGCGTGTTCTGGTAATTTTTATGCGATCATAGACAAAAAATTGACAATTTTAGAGTAAATTTATTGGGGTAGGGGTAAGTTTTATGGATCTAGGAAGCTTATAATACTTCAAAACTGTCATTATGTGTACCAGTCGTAAAGAAAACATTATGTACTTCCATTTTATTCCATCTTTTCTTGAATTTGAACCACTCATAGATAAGATGAGGCAAAAAAGGGACAAAACTTTGTCGAAAACGAAAATATTCAAAGATGTGTTTTATTTGTCTATTTAAAAGGGATAGTTTGGTCATTCAAAACATATTAACATTATGTTAACAATTTTAATTTTTAAGGAAGGACATTAAAAGACTAAAAACAATTCCAAGAATTATGAAATGAACAACATTGTGGTTTCTAAGGACCATTGAACTTACACAATTTCGAGAAAAATCTTATAATTTACGTCAACATTTCGAAGGGGTAGGGGTAAGATTTTTTAATTTTTATAACGTATTGTGTATAGAAATGGTACTTACGTGAAATATTAGTAAAGCTTATATCATATGCTATCATTCTTTACCATTTCTTAATAACTGAGAGGTACCAATCTGCAATTTGCAGCAATTGAAAGAAAAACTTTGATCAAAAACGAAATTTTCAAAAATTTCGTTGGGTGGGTCTAAAAAAGGGGCCTGTTCCAATATTGCATGCAGGTTATGCTTTTGTGAACAAGTTTAATTTTGAAGAGGGGATATAGAAGGACTGAAAAATATGGGTGGGATCATAAGTGGGGGGAGGGGGTTGCACGGGGGGGGGGGGGGGGGNCCAGCCCATGGACTATAGACTACGCACTAAAAATTAACATGTTCATTGGACGGTTAAATTGAGGTTACAGACAAAAGCCATATAGCAGACTGTAATGTATTACTCAATACCAACATATATAACAAATATCATTAACCTATCACTTATAGTTACTGAGAAAATGACCTAATCATAAAAAAATTAACATGCTCACTAGACCGTGAATTTAAGGTCAAGGAAAAAAGCCATATGACAGACTGTTATGTACTTCCAAAGACCAACCTACATACCATATATAATTGACATACCTCTAATAGTTAGTGAGAAACTAAACTAAACACAAAAACTTAACATGTTCATTTGACCGTAAAATTGAGGTCAAGGAAAAAAGCCATATGACAGACTGTCATGTTGTACCCAAGACCAACCCATATACCAAATATCATTGACCTACCACTTGTAGATGCTGACAAACTGACCTAATCACAAAAACTTAACATCAAAGTTTACGCCGTCGCCGTCGCCGTCATACTTTGTACGCATCTTTGTACGCATATGTCTCCTTTTCCCCGACTTTCGTCGCGGGCGAGACAAAAATGACATACTGTTGTGTTAAATCGAGTAAAGGCCTTGAGTGGTCGAGTATAGTCGAATGAAGGTGGGGAAAAAATCGGGTCATGGTCGGGAAGGTCTTGAATAAAAAAAAAGAAAGAATCGTGTTAGTCCAGTAATGATCGGCTACTTATCGAGTTGAGAAGCAACTCGGCATAAATCGAGAAGCGAATGAGTTAAAGTCGGGTAGAAATCGGCATGATAGGCTAAAATTTTGAAACTCGATCAAGACCGATCCCTTTTCGACCTCTTCACGACTACTTCGATCAGACCCCGACATGTCAAAAATATTCAGGAACACAGCTCGAGTTAAGCAGAGTTAGCATGATCGCCCCGATTTGGTTAGTAGACCGAACACGAGCATTCAAGATCAGTGTCCCGATCGACGAATTTTAATGAATAGTAATAGATCGAGTTCGGTCGAGTAGGTTTGATCGGCAGTGTATACCTACCATAACAGAAGTCCTTGGATGATTCGTTCTTATGCTACGTTAACACTGCTGATCGGATCAATTCGATCAACCCCGACTATACTCTCTTATCCCGATCAAATTAATTGATCTAGCTGGCTCGGGATCTCCACTCGACCTTTACCCGATTAAACATGCCTAACACTTATGCTAGGTTCACACCGCCGATCAGACCAACTCGATCAACTCGACCATGCTGTTTTATCCCGATCAACGTCATTAAATTCATTGATCGAGCTAGCTTACGACGTCCACTCGACCTTTACCCGATTTAACACGACTACCATTCGACCATTCTTGATTCCTTTACGATTCACATACGACTTATGTTCCACCCTCATATGACAAACCAGACTTTGTCAGATTGAGCCAGATTATAGCCCGATTTGTGTTTTATTAACTAGACCTGGTTGGGAGAACATCGAGAAATGGTCTAGTGTGCTCGAGTTTGTCCTGTTAGTACGTTTGTATATACGGGGGTCAAATGTGAAAATTCAGGGAACAGTTCAGCATGGTAGAAGAGCAGCAAAATTTGTGGCCCATGTGGCTGATGCTTCAAAGAAAAGATGATAACTGTGATACATCTAGAGTAGCAGAGAAGGTGGGTCTGACACAGAAGGTTATAGTTTGGGTTGTACAATAGAAAATGCTTCAAAGTCATTATTACAGAGGAATGAATGTTTGCTTTAACATACTAGCAGGTCATCCTAAACATTCGTCAGAATGCAACTGAGCGTTTTTTTCTGTCATTACATGAAGGACTAATCTGATACATAAAACAGAAGACATATCATAACATGATATCGGTGGTAACTAGATTTATAGCAATTTCAATTTATAGACTTAAACCTGCTCTTTGTAGAAAAATCCGGTTTTTCAGAAAGTGAAAATGGTAAGCGCCTGCCCCTTGGGTACATTTTCCCGGTGCAAATCTAAAAGATTTTTTTAATTCTCTAGTAAATGTTACAAATATTCAAAATAGCATTTTTCTGATGTAATTTAGCTTGAATCATATATCTTGTGATAAGAGTACAAACCTGCTCGGAAGAAATAATATTTCATTCTTGAATTCATGTTTTTAGTGAATCTGTTTCTTGGATGTATGTATTGGGTACATCTTGGTTTCAATTTCAAATTCTGTCAACATAACTATAGTTGATTGAATTTAAGCCCTCTGAACATCATCCTTTAATTATACTAGAAGCATGCACAGTCTTATGTTCTTTTCTACAAACCTGATATAGCTAGATTTAGCTTTTGTCATTATTTTGTGTCCATTGTCCATGAACTTTGCATTCAAATATATTCTACCAAGAAACCGCCGAGTCAGGATAGACCTCGATTGGTTCAATGTGAAAAAAAGTCATGTCCGTTTGTAATCAAATAAAACCGCCAACTAGGGATATACTAGTAGTTTTATATTGGATCTTATGGGAAAACTCATTTAAACGTTACCTTTAAAACTCCTAAGCCAATTAGACCAAACTTGTTACGATTGCCAAATGATGGTCCCTTTCAAAATAGTGTCTGCCATATCGCCATATGCCATATGACTGCCAAAGGGGGACAAAGTTAAACATTGTACCAGAAGGATTTTCACTGCATAAACCAATTGCAGACAAAATTTGTCAAAATAGTCCTCGGATGTTCCAATTTCAAAATATTATCCATGAAATCCAAGCTGGCCCACAAAGGGGAACATAATTTAATATTCGACCTCATTTAGATATCCATTCAAATACTTTCTACTCTGAAACTACTTTGCCAATTGGCCAAAATTAAAAACAAGAGTCCTTGGCTGGTCCCCAATTGAGATAGTATCCGGCAGATTCTCATCATATCAAAGATGATCACCAGCCAAACTTGATCACAATAGTCATTGGAGTCCATTGGATGGCTCCTTTAAAAACTGAAGTAAAGCGCTGGTGAGAGACTGAATCTCCTGAAAGCCTCATGTTCTGCTGTTGTGAAAAGATGACATGATATCGTGTTAAATCGAGTAAAGGTCTTTAGTGGTTGAGTTAAAGTCGGATACAGGTCGGGAAAAAATCGGGTTATGGTCGGGAAGATCTTGTTTAGAAAAAAAGAAGGAATCGTGTTAGTCGAGTAATGATCGAGTACTTATCGAGTTGATCCGGAAGCGACTCGGCATCGATCGAGAAGCAAATGAGTAAAAGTCGGATAGAAGTCGGCATGATCGGATAAAATTTTGAAACTCGATCAAGACCAATCCTTTTCAACCTCTTCACGACACCGATTGATTCCCGACCTGTTCTCGACATATAACGCACACGACCTCTACACGATATTTTTTGACATGTCTAAAATATTCGGGAACACAGCTCGAGTTCAGCAGAGTTAGTAAGATCGCCCAGATTTGATTAGTAGACCGAACCCGAGCATTCAAGATCAGTGTCCCGATCAATGAATATTCATGAATATTCATAGATCGAGTTCGGTCGAGTTGCTTTGATCGGCAGTGTAAACCTACCATTAACAATTCTCGGCCACTTTACGATTCACTTACTACTTACGCTCGACTTCCATTCGACCAGCCAGATTTTGTCAAATTCAGCCGGGACATAACCCGTTTTGTGAGAAGATCGTGAAATGGTCGCTTGTGCTCGAATTTCGTCCTGTTGGTAAATATGGGGATAAAATGATGAATTCAGGAAACGGTTCAGTGGATGGCTGGTGCTTTAACGAAAAGGTGATAGCTGTAGCAGAGAAGGCGGGTCTGACGCAGAAAGCGTTTAGTTTTGGTTAGACAATTGTCATTACAGAGGAGTGTTGATACTATTTTTTACAAACCCTATTTAGCTCTCCTGATAAACATGATAAAGCCAGTTTGAACTATTGCCATCATTTTGCATCCGTTTTCCATAAATTTTTCGTTCAAATATCTTCTACTCTGAAACTGTTGTGCCAAGCGGATCCAAACATGGGCACGATTAACCTCGGTTGGTTCAATTTAAAAGGAAATGTGCAACATTTCTGCTTCTTATCCCCGATATCCACCAACGGGGAATAAAGTTTCAAATTGGATCTTTGGACAAACTCGTTCAAACGTTACCTCTGTAACCACTTAGCAAGCTAGACCAAACTTGTAACGATTGCCAATGGATGGCCCCTTTTCAAAATAGTGTCATATCGTGAGCTTATATAAGGTGGCCGCCAACGGGGAACAAAGTTTAACATAGTACCTATAGGATCTTCTCTGAATTTACTGAGCCAACTGGAGCCAAAATTGGACACAATAGTCTTGGATGTTCCCTTTTCAAAATAATATTCATTTTGTCTACATGCAATTCAATATGGCCGTCAGCTGAGAATATAGTCTAACATTCGACCCTACTGGGATATCCATTCGAAGATCTTCTGCAATTAAACTACTTTGCCAATCTGCCAAGTATTGAGAACAATAGTCCTTGGATATTCATTTCTTGAGACAGAATCCGTCAGATTCAAATCATATCAAAGATGGTCACCAGCCAAACTTTTCCACAAAAGTCATTGGATGGCTCCTTAAAAAAACTAAAGAAAGGCCTTAGTGAGCGACTTGGGCTCTAGAAAGCCTCTTTAAATACTATTGTGAAAAGATAACTTGCCGTCGTGTTAATCAAGTGGTCGATTAAAAGTCCGATCTTATATAGAAAAAAAGAAAAAATCGTGTTACTCGAGTATTGATCGAGTACTTATCGAGTTGATCTGGAAAAGCCTCGGCATCAATCAAGAAGCAAATGAGTGAAAGTCGGGCAGAAATTGGCATGATCTTCTAAATTTTTAAAACTCGATTATTGCCGATCCCTTCGGGATCTCTTGACGTCTTTCTAGATCAGAACCCGATTGATTTTCGACCTATTTTCGACTTAAAATGAACACGGCCTCTTCACAATATTTTTTTGAAATGTCAGAAATATTCGGGAACACATCTCGAGTTCAGAAGAGTTAATAAGATCGCCCCGCTTTGACTAGCAGACCGAACACGATTATTCAAGATCACTGCCCCGATCGATGAATATTCATGAATATTTGTAGATCAAGTTCAGTCGAGTTGCTTTGATCGGTAGTGTAAACTTACCGTATAAAATGTATCAAACAAGTCGGTAGGTTGTCTTAAAACCGTCAACAGGGAACGTAGTTTAACAATTGTCTCAGCAGGAAATCAAATTTCCAAGATCCTATGTACTGAATCGACCTGGTCAATTAAACCGCAGCTACTCTGCATTTCATTGAAGATGATTTCCAGCGAAGACATAGTTTAATAATACACTCCCACGAAAAGTATTCAAAGCTACTAGCGGTCACCTTTCGGAGTGTGTCGATAAGTCCGCACATCGTTCTTGGCTGCAGCAAACGTTTACCTGATGGAAACACAAAAAGATTTTTTTTCTTTTACAACTTGGCTAAAAGAAACCGAACTTGATGACTTTAGTTTTAAGTTTGCCAAGTTTTATGTGTCTGCGAAACTGCACCTCATATAACATATAATATGGCCGCCGACAGGAAACATTGTTTAACAATGAACTCCATGGGAAAGTTCATTCAAAAATCTTCTCTACCACTATATGACCAATTAGAATCAAACTTGTTGACAATAGTCTTTTGGCGTTCCCTAAAGAGAGGATATTTTAAAGGTGCAATTTATCCAACCTGGCCAGCAGCATGGAACAAAGCTTAACACTGGAACGTATTAGTAAAGACATTTACAAATCTCCCTTGAACCTACTTAATTAACAAGAACCACTCTTGACCACTATAGTCTTTCGGTAGTTCCATGAAAAAATGTGCACTTTTCCAAATTGACTACTAGTGGAAGGCAGAGACTTCTTTTTTGCCTCTATAAGAAAAGACATTCACATATTCTCCTTAAATGTTTTTTTTTAACAAATTGATAATAAAAAGTTATGAAAATGTATATTTGCGTTAAAAATGAATTATAATCGTCAGATTAGATCCATGATAGTCACCGTGACAAACATAGTTTAATGGTGGTTCCTTTAGAAATACTACCCAGTAAACAAGTAGCTTATTTGCTCGTTGAGACTGTGTAAAATGAAAAGACCAGGAGTGTTTGACTAGATCAACAAGATGTGCTAAAAGTTTATTTAAAATATTACAATGCACTTTATTTTTGACTCAGTTGACTTCTTAAAAAATAATAAAATAATGTAAAAAGAGTAAGGTGCACAACTTTTTTTAAGATCACTTAGATGTTGGATTGGAATGCTGCAATAAGTTAGTTTGACTCAATGAACCTTTAAAATCAGAAAATAGAGATATTTCAACCATAAACACAACTCGATTATGTTAAAGGAAATGATTCCCTACAGGATTAGTTGTAATCTGCCAAGGAGCAATATCCGACTTTTTTTACATTAAAAATCAGAAATATGATCTTTCAAGTGTTAAGTACGCAACCTGGTTACCTGTAGATTGGGTTAGAATCTGCAATGATTTTTTGTTTCGGTTAACCTCCATTTAAGTTAGTACCGAAGTAACTGTAAATTTAGTTTATCTAACTAGCCAATCAAACTGCTTTTTCTCTTTAGCTTAGATCAAATCAAAACACTTGGGAGACCATATGCCAACGGATGTAAAAAAATCAGTTCAAGATATATTTCAAGCAACATGTAACATGCAATTGTACATTTCCCTTTGTACTTTCTTTTTCTATACTGAATGTCACATTAAAAGTACACATAGAACATATAGAAAGATACGATTCACAAAATAATTATGTCAAAATAAAATCTTAGCTTTGCAGATATTAATAATCAACAGCATTCTCATTATAAACATTTTTCACTTTTGGAGCACAACTCTTCGAGATCTTGGGTTTATTACTTGATACTTAAATCTCTTTCTTTGTAAATTTTTGTGCAGACGTTACAATAATTTTTGCTTCTGTCATTGTCAATTGGAAAAACAAAACTGAAGATATTTTCACCCAAGAAAATTTTTCACTACTAATGAAGTTCAAAATTATTTAGTTCTTGTGACAAACAGTTAAATAAATCTTTCATTAAAAAATTCACTAAAAGTGTTTAGGCAATTTCTATGATTTAAAACAATTTTGAGGCATTATGTATACTGCCCGTCATCCCATCATATTTAGTCATTTTATAGGATTTTATGGAATGCCAAAAATTTCAAGCACTTAACAAAATGCCCTTTTTTAGAAAATATAAACAGGTAAACTGTTGGGATTTTTAAGTATGATTTTGTCGGGGCAGGGGTAAGATTTTCGAAATTAAGAGTCAAATTGAACACTCTTTGTTTTTCTTGAAAGTTTTTCACGATAACTAATACATGGCTTAGAAAAAATAGGTTGCATTTCTGCAGACATATCCCCAAGATTTGACATATATAAACGATTAAGCAAATTTGAAATGACGAAAAATCTTAATTTTTTGGGCTAAATATTGAGTTTAAGTCGTCAATTTGCTGTTGAAATACCAAGTATTTATATAATTTATGCAGCCTTGTCATATATAACAAATATTTTGTGTGTTCTGGATATTTTACAGCGAACAAAGACAAAAATAGACAATTTTAGAATTAAATGGTAGGAGGTTAGTTTTATGAATGAAAAAAGTTCAAAATTACTATATACCAGTTTTAAAGAAGTTTATATGTACTTTTATTTTATACTCAATTCTTTTATGAATTTGAACTACTAATAGATAAAATGAGGCAAACGGAGGACAAAACTGTGTCGAAATGAAAATATTCAGAGATGTGTTTTTTGTCTATTTCAAAGTGAAAGTTCTGTCATTTAAAATTTAAACATTTCAGACTTATTAGAGTAAATTGCAAACAGATTTTTCCTCCCACAAATATTCCACACAACTATTTATTCAATTCAACTTGGAAGGCTTAAACTTTTTAAAAGTTGTAATGATATATAATTTTCATATTTTCAAACACAAAAATCCACAGAGATATGGTGACCAAAAATGATGCTAGCTTACTCAGCGATAACATAAGTCAAAAGAAACACAAGACTTAGTCAAAAAAGAAGACTTTCCATGCTATTGACAAAAAATAAAAAGTATCTGTTTTTCAAAGTGTGTTTAATCCACATCCTTCAGTTTAAATAAAAAATCTGAAAACAAATTCGCAATGATAATATTCAAAAGCACCTTGTGTTCTATAGACCATCGAACTTCCTACACATTTCATAGGGGTAAGGACACGTTTTGGGCTATACAAAACGCATTGGGTATAGAAAATTTACAAATTTGGGGTTTTTTTTTGGAAAGCGTGTAGGTAGACAATCATTTTATACCTTAAAAATAATTCGGAAGCATTTATCTGCATTTTGACTCAAGTGAAAGAAAAATTTAAACGAAAAACAGAAATTTTGACTTGGGCCCCTTTTCATTAGTGTGTGCAAATAATGCTACTCTTGACATGTCCTGTTTTGAAGCGGTGATATAAACAAATGCTTTGGGTTCCAAAGTGGGGGATACACTGGATAATTCTAGCTTATGGACTATAAGGAATTATCGTATTGATGAAGACTAGTTGTAAGAAAATAAATTCGTGTCAATAAATCATACTGGTCAAATCTCTGACAGATAAAACTAATAATGTCTACAGAAATGTAACTAAAGTACATGTATTTTCTCTAATCTCAACGCAAACAGTCCATAAAGTGAATAACGCTAAAATTTGTAAAACATATCAATAGAATATATTGTCTAAAAGCAAAGGTAAAACAATAAAATAATCTTTCTGCTGGTACGTGTGTAAAGTAGAAAATATTTCCTTCATGGAAGAGAAAGGGGTGAAACTTTTCAGGGGAATTATGGAATTTGATGAATAAATTGATATATATCAAATTTTTCTTCTCTGTATCCATCAATATATGCAAATATTTCAACGTCGGGCAGAATCTTTTTTTCCGTCAATGTTATGGTGTAAAAGAAACAAGAGTAACTACATGTAGTTTCTAAAACGAAAAATAAGTTGATTATGAAATTTATCACATTTCATATGTTAAATGAATTTTGCAAATGTTTGAAAACGAGGCTTGCCGAGTTTTTTTAAGATTTGAAAATTAATTTAACAAGATGTGAGAAATTTCAAAATAAACGTGTTAAAGTTGTAGAAATGATATAATGTAAAACACCGAGGGTTATGCTCTAAATACATTAATTGGGAAATTTTACGTGAGTTGATCTCCCCTAATTATGAGAAATATTTTTATTACAGCGGTCACGCGTTGGTTAAATTTGCTAAACATTAAAGGAAAAAATATAACTGTTTACTCAATAAATACATTTTACTTTGTTGTAAGTAACATTTTCATAAGGCAGTTATGTGTATGTAAGTGAGAGCAACAAATCCAATATTAACACGAAATGTAAAAAAAAATGTGTGTTTAAACTTTAGAAAATAAATGCCACGCTTTATGATATAAGTGCTTCATGATGCATGGCTTATAATATTCAAACCATTTTTTACTTGTGCCGTGCTTTAAGCTGTCAGATGACACGTGATGCATATTCAAAAGTTTGACAAAATAACTTTATCTTCAATACTAGATGAAAACTTCCATAATGTAGCTTGATTATATAAAAATAAGTTTGATTTAAGGTAGATAGACACTTTTGCGCTGCGCAACTCAATCGCGCATAAGAAATAAGGAGTCAGATACGGGGTAGGTTTGATTTTCAGGCCGGAACAGTGATTTGATGGCTTTTGCTTTGTGACATCATAATTGAATGACGGATGTGAAACGTCATATTTCGTTTAATTTGCCGCCAATTAACTCCCCTTTCCCGTAAATAATGTTTAATCCGGAAACTATGTAAAATATCACCGTTAAATACATATTTTTATTGTAACAAATAAATTACATCTTAAACTATCTGTTCACAAGAATACATCAAATTCTCATGGATAAAAAGTTCCTCTTTATTAAGCTAAAATTGCCTTTCCATATTTCCCCCGTGCATTCTATGTAAATTTAGGTGAAAAATGGCTAAAAATGAGCCAACTTTGATCTCATTTCTAGAAAAAGGAAGCATGGTGACCCATACTTTTTATTACAGATTTCGGATAAGTAGGATTAGTTCTTCAATTGTGCCGACTAACAACAAAATATCATGGATATGAATAATACTGTCTATCTACCTTAACTTTCAGATGTTAATGTTCCATCCTTTATCATAAAGTCATATGTTGATGTTCACATAAAAAGTTACAAAATATTAAGCCAAAAAAAAGTTATAAAAATAAACCCTCATGGCCGCTGGTTTTTTTTTTGATGTAAATGAAGGCAGACTTGAATATGTGAAAAGTACCGCCCAGTCCAATAATCCAGCAAAGATCATGTGATTAATGCGTTGTTCTGTTTCCTTTGGGTAAAAAGGTCAACATTGCAACACAAAAATACGAATTTCTTAAACCACTGAATATAATAAATGTCATATGTTCATACACCTTGCTCAAACAAGTGGATCCTTTGGTTTTTTGCTTTTAATATCGAAGTAAGAAGGGACTGAAATTTCAATTTGAGTCCCGGCAATAGCCTTTTCGACAATTTCTTTCTCGTCAGATCGGAATACAATTGGTGAAAATGTTTTGTACATATTTTTTCAGAAAAACTGTAGCAAATGTAAAGCCAACAATATTTCCAATAAGCCCAATGTATGGTGCTCTGATTGTGGCGAGGCACTTTGTCTATCTTGTTCGAGGAACCATGCCGGATCTGAACCAACCAATAAACATACTACCGTTTCTTTTGAGAAATACAGAACACTACCACAATTTTTTCAGAATATTAAGCGATTTTGCAAAAAGCACAGTGCGAATATCGACACAATTTGCAAAAATCATGACTGGGTATGTTGTCAAGAATGTGTTTGGGAAAAGCATTCAGAATGCAACGAACGTTGTAAGCTTAAAGACTTTGTACAAGAAATGGACATGGCAGAAGAAGTCTCAAAAATCAAAACACTAATGATTAAGATGAACAAAAACATCTCAAAAATTCGGAACGATACCGCACAAACTGTAAAGCATATAACTGAACAAAAAGCAAAGATAAAAACGGAGATTGATGAAAAAAGGAAACAAATAAATGAGCATCTCGATCGCCTTCAGAAAAAACTTATCAAAGAACTTACTGATACGGAATTCGAGGAAACTGAACGACTACGAAAAATTGTGACAGATTTAAAAGAAAGAGAAGATGATATCAAAGAAATCGATGAAGGCCTTGACAACATAAAAAAATGTGCTTCTAATCTTGAAATATTTCTATTTGTCAACGAAGTTTATACTCTAGCGAGGGAAAGTGATGAAAACTTACAATCACTTGTCGAGAGTGGACAAACAAGTATTTCATGTACATATAATGACGTTGTAAGAAAACTGACTAATGACCTTCAAAGTTTTGGAGAGATAACTGTCGAAAATGCAAATTTAGGTGAATCAGCGCTTGAAAATTCGAAACAAACACATATGTCGGTAAAACCTTTTTGTACTTTAACACCCCAGCTTCAGAAAATAATAAAACACGGAGCCGAAGAAATATGCGATTGCTGTTTAATGTCTGATTGCTCAATGGTGTTAGTCGCTTTGCAGAAAGGAAAGAACTTACAAGTGTTTTCTAAAGAAGGGCATATAACTCAAACAAAGAGCTTTGGGGGATCAGAGCTTACACATAACGTGACATGTATAGATAGCAGTACGGTGGCTGTAACTGCAGGTGAAAAAGTGTTTGTTATCAATAAAGACTATCCAATTCCTAGAAAAACATATAACTTGCGTGATAAGGTATACGGCATAGCATATATGGATCAAGCACTTATCTGTTGTGTAATTAACCTGGGTATACTAAAAATTGATTTACAAAACGACAAAATCATTACTCTTAGCTCCCATCAATTGGCACCGTTTTCTCACGTGACAGCAAAGGACAATTTTATTTATTTTATTGACCCCAAAGACAATGCAATATATTGCTGTGACATAAACGGTACACCTTTTTGGCAAGTAATAGATACTGGTGTGTGGAGTCCATGTGGTATAACAGTCGATCGTGATAGGCATATTTACGTGGCTGGCTATAAATCAAACAATGTTGTGGTAATATCTCCGGATGGCAAACAAAGAAAGGAAATTTTAACTGGAAGCGATGGAGATGATAAGCCAGTCGCTATCCACTGCGATTACTCAACGAACAAACTCTTGGTTGTATGCACCAAACATACTTTCTTGTATAATGTGAAATCAGAATAAGATGAAGCATTATAGAAATGCTAGCAACGATTTTGAAGTCCTAATCATTATGGAGCAGCCATTTAATTTGTATAAAGAAGGGATTGGGGTTTGAAAGATAATCTGTTCCTGGATATTTTTTTATGCAAACTTTCTTGTCACTTGTCTATTCTTGGTCCATTCTTGGGATTGTAAATTTCTAGTCCGGCATTCTTTCTAAGCCCCCCCCCCCCCCGCCGATAAAATCTAAATGGTAGCTCCATTTTTTTCATCTTACCCCAGAGTTATTTTAAACTGCATTTTATATACTTATTGACTGGTTATAAGGATAAGGAATAGCAATTACTATTGGACATAGAGTAGTCAAGGTCAATAGTTAGGGTCAAGGGAATAACAAACTTGCTATTCACAAATAAGCAGTAAGTGTTTTATTATACCGAAAACTCAAGATTTTAAATAATCATTCTTTCATTTCTAGTATTTTTTTTTCTGAATTTTGCATTTTTATTAAAACATTATTAGTTACACAGTGCGGAATTGTCCTAATACGGAAATTTATGTGGTCAATATAATTTATATCGGTTGAGGCGAAGCGGTTGATCTGATTTCCCGAAGAATGACAATCCAGACCACGTAACAATTTTTCCTGATTCCCAATAAATCATGTACATATGAGGACAAAACCACATTGCTAAACAATTTATCCTGATCTCTTTAACTGATCAGTTTTGATTTTCCCCAAAATGAATTTAACACAATTCTAAATCCAACAATACAATTCATGTATAAAAAAGAATACATTGTTTCATATTGAAAGGCAATAAAATTTGACGATGAAGAACAGCGAATAATATTTGTTCCTTCTCATTAATAATATACTAAATCCCATTCACATAGACCGTAGAGTGCAAGTGTAAGAGCCCTACACATTGCACGAAAACATAGACAACACACTGTGGAAGGGTCTTCGGTCTAACTATAATGTAACTCATACTGTTCAGGACCAAGTAAAAAATAGCCTTGCTTTTTATTATTTTAACTTACAAATAACCTCAGGTTACAAATTATCTTCAGTCAAAAGCAAAGCTAACTGGAGCAGCTATATTCTTTCTTTGGACGACAATTCATGTTCAAATATTTCACTGTGAGGGAAATGCGTTATTATAATTACAGCAACACACAAAAAGTGAAATAATGAAACAATATTTTGACTCTCATTCTTAAAATTCCTTGTTCTTGGTGACCTCTGACGGAAACAACGGCAGTAGAATACTGAAGGGACAAGGGAAGCGATGACTACAAAAATCGAAAGTCCAAAGACATGGCAAAAACGGTAACAGATAAAAACAAAGACAAAACAACGTGAACAAGGACATGAGACAGCTACAATGCACGGATATAAAAAGATAATATTAGAAAACTAAGGCACTCATAGTCTGAACTCCCATGAAACCGGGAGTGACATTAAGTGCTCCGGAAGGGTAAGCATGCCCGGCTCCGCTAGCCGCACCCGTTACACTATCAATGAGTTAATCCAGGGTTAAGTCAAATCCGTGAAGATGTGAAATCTATCTGAAAATATCCGTTTCATTTTGGATACAGACACGTCATATCTGTCAATGATGTCATGGTGACGGCCATAGAATTTCTGAAGGGATGAAAGTAACAAAGGTTGAACAAATCCCCAACTAAGCAGCTTTTGGGACAGTGGTTTTTTTTTCTTTGCTGTAATTAAAAAGTCACTGTATAAACTGCATGCCCGACAGTAACGAATCAACTGTGAAATGTACACTCCATGGGCAGGAGAGGCAGGTATATTGCTGCTAAAAGAGGGGAAGTTCATAATTGGGAAGTTAAAATCATCGCGTTTCTCATACAGCTTAGATTTCAAACGTCCATTTACGTGAATGTAAATTAAAAGATCTAAATACGAAGCTGAAGTAGGTGTATCAGTAATCTCTTTAAGCTCACTGGGATCTGGTGTAAGTCTTCCTTGAATTTTGGATTATTGAGAGAAAGTACATCGTCTCTATAGCGGAAGCTGAAATTAAAGGACTGGGGGCTAAATGTTTTTGTTTTTTTTTTCTGTGTAAGCACTTGTAAAAGCTTCGCCTCCTACAAAAAAAGAAAGAGATCAGCTAAAATTCTCCGCTCGTGGAGTAGACTTTATCACAGTAAATTTTCAGGCCATCTCTGACTGCCGTCAATAAAGTAGTAAGGAGCTTAATAAATGGCTTAGTGGTGCATCTGGAAGAACACGCAATGAATCTCTGTTTAATTAACAATGGAGGGATATGGAGTAAATGTAAATGAGACAAAATCTTTACAAATACATGGTAAAACACAGCAATGGAACAACGCTTTTATTGTTGTTCTTCATTGTATGCGTTCTTATGAAGTATAGGGACTTAGTAGATGTAGGGGAGCTGATTGTTATCATAATCCGCTTTTATACCAAAGGATGCTAAAACTGAGTTGTGATTTTCAATAATCTCCTCACTCTCCTCTTTACGATTTACATGGGCCATGTATGTGAATTCATCATAAGCAGAATGTACAAACCCAGAGATCATGTTCAATCATTGCAAATTTCAAAATATAGACGGCCATTGAAAATGTCATTGTCTTGCGAACTCTCCGTGCAACAAATCAACGTAGGGAAGAGAAATTCCTGGAATATTCCAATCCTTCAAATATATATAATTCCAATTGGTTTTGTAACGCCCAATTTCATTGGTCAACGTCAATAAAAACAAAGAAGTTATTTCTCGATAAACGCTTCTTGTCGTTTACTACGCTCCGAGATAAAATAGTGCAATAGATGATGACGTCAAATTCAAACACAACTATGTTTAAAATGCAAGGAATTGGAATTATAAGAAATAAAAGTAATTTTGGAGGAGTTTATGGATGTGTAAACGCGACCTTTCACTCACGAACTTTGCATAAAGTCCTTCGGACTTTATTTAGTTTGTGAGTGAGTCGGCCGCGTTTGCACATCGATAAACTCCTCAAAATGACTTTTATTCCTATAATAATTCTCCAATATTAAGGAGATCAACGATAATTACTACGGTACACAGTTGAAATGTAAATTTCAAGTGACAAGCAAACATTGCAGTCGCCATCGTAATAAAAAAATAACAAGACAAAGGGACGTAACCCAAAACGAACATTTTTTTTTAATTAGGGCAATGGGGTAAGGAAGGTAATTCGATTTGACCTGATACGGAAATTTATTAGGACAGTATCAGCCAATTAAATTGCGATAAAAACTCTGAAATCAGGATAAAAACAATTTAATCTATTTTCAACAACAAGTATAGTGTTCACTGTACTTTGCATAGCTAGTTTAGAGTTGTCACTTGGAAACAAAGATCTCAGAACATTTTGATTGATCAACATACATTTGTAACTTTTATCTCGTGGGAATAAAAAATGAACAGGATGTTAGTATTCTTTTTATTATTATTTATAAAAACAAAAACAAAAACANACAAAAAACAACAAAAAAAAACCAAAACAAAACAAAAAAAAAAAAAAAAAAAAAAAAAAAAAAAAAAAAACTAATGAATAATAAAAACGATATTTTAAATTTTAAATCATCTTTAAATAATAGTTTTCTCATTACCAATTTTTTATTACGTATTCGTATTAAGACTTAATTATAAGTCTATCAAATATTTAAACATATCAACAAGTTAATCAACCAAAGTCCTCTGACCTCAGTTTCAAAGACTGTTTTGAAAGGGAACCTATATTTTTTACTTGAAGGGAGGAAGCTGTGTTCAATAATTTTTTAATTTTTTGATCGTCTGTCAATTATTTCTCTCACAAAACAAAATAAAATGTTTTTCATATTCAATTGCGTTACATGTTCTCTTGAAAATCTAATATAACATCCTTCTTTCAATTTCTAGAGAATAATCGCTTATTCTAAATTTTGTTATGAGATTACAAACGCTTGTTTTACAAGCTGTGGTGGAATCATAAAAAAATGTTTTTGTTTTTGTTTTTTTTTAAACGTTCTGAATTTCCTGACTTTATCATTTCTCAAAATTTGTCAATTAACTGTTTTGAGATGAAACAGTTACATTTTGTTTAAAGGTGTGTGGAAATGTATTTCTGGGAAAAGAATATTTATCCAGTGTGATAATAAAGTTTCGATAACAGTGTAATTAATACGGGAAATCCAGAGATTTATTTTTACAATTAGAGAAATATGTTTATAAATTTGAAAAAATAAAAGCTGTACAGATTTATTGGGTTGAAAACATACTAGCTGACATGTTATCTAGATGGCATTTAGATGGTATTTTTTCTACTCAGTTTTACAAACGCTTATTAGTTGCAAGTAATTTAACAGAACATGTGATTTAATTTTATGAGTGACTTACTCATTTTTAATTTTCAGAAATTGAATTAAAGGATTTAGAACAATATGTTAAAGATTCAACTATATCGGAACTAAGAAAATTTACTTACACAATGGAAGATTTCTTGGTCTGTACATATTTTAAATTGTTAGCCTTACCTGCCTCAGTGAAAACTATTTGTTTATATATTCAATTTTTGAGTAGATCATTTAAGTGTATTTATTCAATTTAAATTATGTAAGTGGCATCCGAACACAACATCTTTTTTTAAATTTTTCTTTCCCAAATGGAGATGAATTTGTTATTAAACTTTAATGTAGAGGTATAGCTCGAAGTTAAAAAAAAACGTCTCAAAGCAAGTCTCTCCAATTACTCTTGCTGGAAATATTTAAACATATTGATTAAGATAATGCTAGAGATGCAACCATTTTGTGTTTGTATTTATTTTGCCTTCTTTTAAATGTCAAGAAAGTCTAATTGTCCCCCTCTGCAACGTGACGGAGGGACACGGTAATGGTCTGCGTCCGTGCGTCCATGTGTCCATGTGTCACGTTTTTTGTTGGCACAACTCCTGAGAAACCGTTGTTCAGAATTCATTCAAATTTTACAGGATTGTTATTCACCATTATTACGAGATCATATCGCATCGCCATTATGATTTGTCAAAATTGTAGGAGTTATGGGACTTTGATTATTTCCCATTGTTATACAATGGCAAATCTTGTGGACGCAACTCCTCAGAAACCACTGGTCAGAATGCATTCAAATTTTACAGAATTGTTAGTCACAATTAGAACTAGATCATATAGCATCGCCATTTTGATTTGTCAAATTTTGCGGGAGTTATGGGACTTTGATTATTTCCACATTTTTATACAATAACAAATCTTGTGGACGCAACTCCTCAAAAAACAGATTCAGAATTCATTCAAATTTTACAGGATTGTTAGTCCCCATTAGTACTAGATCATATCGCATCCCAATTTTGATTCGTCAAATTTTGTGAGAGCTATGGGACTTTAATTATTTCCACATTGTTGCACAATGGCAAATCTTGTGGACGCAACTCCTCAGAAACTGCTAGTCCGAAATCATTCTAATTATACAGGATTGTTAGTCGATATATTTCATTAGATCATATCGCATCGCCATTTCGATTTGACAAATTTTACGGGAGTTATAAGACTTTATCGACTTAATGCATACAACATATGAAGACTTTGTGGACACATCTCGTCATAATCCAATTAAGGGATTTTGCTGAAATTTTGCTTGGCTGTTTGCCACCTAATGCAGTTTATCATATCATGATGCCATTTTGATTCGCAAAATTTTACATGAGTTATCAGACTTTATCGACTTTACTGCAGCGGCAGGGGAAAGAGCTACTCGTAGCCATCTTGTTTAGTACTTAATTCTACTTATACATTTGATACTAATAAACAGATTACACGTGGAAAAGTAATAGTGCAGGATGATATAATAATAGAAATATTTAATTGGTGTGGAAGTCGAGTCTAACAGATTCCGTTAGTATCTAATCCATCTTTGCCACGTGTCAGCCTTCAAGCATATGTGTAAATTAATACCTGCTAATGATATTGCACCAGCATTCATTTTTCCCGCTAAAACGGGTTACAAACCAGTTACTTATTTTGATTTTCAATTTTCTTTAAAAAATTCATAAAACGTAATGGTAGAAATCCTTATACTCAACACATAGCTTCAGAAGAGGGGATACTTCATTACCTTTTCGGCTGAGGTTCCTTACGAACTAATTCAAGTTCATTAGTTGATAAAATTTCAGTTGCCAAGACCATGACAGAGTTTTCATTTCCTTGTGAGAAGAGTCAAGAAAAATCTTGTAATATATGACTCTACTGGAAAATATCTATCTGGTATTAGTGACTCCACCATCATTAATTACAGAGGTGCCAACATAGCTGACAATCAGTATAAAATTTCCAATAATCATTTTGATTTTTCTTCTTTTCTCATATTTTGTTACACATAGGTACTACTGATGTTGAATTTAATACTACTGGTGAGATCTTGAATAAATACAGAAATCTTATTCACTGTATTAAAAGTGTTGACACAAGTATTAAAATTGCCTTGTCCAGCATTTTACCTAGGTATAAGAGTAAGATTAAATATATAAACACATAATTAATCAAAATTTGTAAAGAAGAACATGTTATTTTCATTAAATCTTACGAAAGATTTTTTATGATGTTGATCATCCTAATAGGGATTTATATGTCATAAACGATGGCGGACTTCATATGAATATGGCTGGTGTTTTTCAGTTAAAATGTCTTCATATCATTCGTCATTGGTATTTATTATACCCTCGCTTTGAAAATCGGCGGGAATTTAGTGATGGCCGTCCGTCCGTCTGTCCGTCCGTTCGTCTGTCCGGCCGTCCTTCCGTCCGTCGCACATTTTTGGTCACAGTTTTCTCAGCTGGCATATGATGGAATGATTTTATATTTGTTCAGAAGCATGATTATAATGAGTTGTAGCGTGTAAGCTGTCGTTTTGCTACTTCCTGTTTGCCGATATGTTGAAGTTTTACTATAACACACTATGAATGATAAATCTTTTGTCACAGTTTTCTCAGCTTGTATGTGGGAATGGATTCATATTTGGAAAGAAGCTTGATTATGACGAGTTGTAACGCGTAACCTATTTTCGGGTCTGTCGTGTCGCTACTTCCCGTTTGCCGTTATGTTGAAGTTTTACTATAACACACTAGGGATTAGAAAATTTCGTCACAGTTTTCTCAGCTTGCATATGTTGGAAGGATTTCATATTTGCTAAGAAGCTTGATTGTGATGAGTTGTAACGTGTAAAATATTTTTGGATCTGTCGTTTCGCTAATTCCTGTTTGCCGATATGTTGAAGTTTTACTATAACACACTAGGGATGAGAAATTTTCGTCAGTTTTCTCAGCTTGTGTATGTTGGAATGATTTCATATTTGGTCAGAAGCTTGATTATGATGAGTTGTAACGTGTGAGATTTTTTCGGGTCTGTCATGTTGCTACTTCCTTTTTGCCGATATGTTAAAATTTTACTATAGCACACTATGGATGAGAAATGTTCGTCGCAGTTTACTTGAATTGTATGAGTGGGAATGATTTCAAATTTGGTCTGGATCTTTATAATAGGGGGCGTAGCCCCCCCCCCCCCCCCATAAATACTAAGAAATGTCAAAATTGGATCAACAATTTCTGTATGCCGTGTTTCTATTTTTCCTTTAAATTCCGTTAACCATGTGTAGGATTAAGCGCGCGTAGCGAGCACCGGAAGTTGAAGTTTTATGGAGCTCATTTAGAAATTTTGACACGAAAGGAGAATTACGAAATTCTATTTGATACATTTGTAATAAACAGAGTTATGAAATTTTGAAGATAAAATAAAAAGTAGGAGTTTTTGTTCTTCCAAATAAAAGTACCCGATTTCCTCGGCCTAACGAAATCTCGTTTCCATGGCAACATTAGAAATTGCAGCATCATCAAACGGCGCAATGTTTCGTGCGATCTGATGTAATTTTATTCTGTGATAATTCAATATTTTGAATCAAATTGCGCACGTTATTGCGAGAAATAACAAACATAAATCTTCTGAAAATAACGTTTTTCACATTTCATATCACTTTGGATTTTTTTTTTTTTTTTTTTTTTTTTTTT
>MJUU01027657.1:43010-57721 GCA_002080025.1 Modiolus philippinarum
GGTTGGATAACTTGAATATTTTTTGGTACCGGTGTAAGTCCGGAATTATGAAACTCCCCCCCAATCCTATATTGATAAAGCCTAATTTAGTTGACTCGACCTATTCTTATTTTCACAAATCAGATAATAAGCTTATTCATAACTAAGATGAACTCTACTTCCAACGGAGAAGCACGTGTATAGTAGAAATTTGGATTTCATAAATAGGACTAATAAAAAAATGCGACTTTTTGCGGTCAGATTAGCAATGTTTGACGTTTTTATGATCACAGAAATGGCACTCTATTGATATAATTGACATGCCAATATATGAGGCTCTTCGTATATTTTTGCCACTGAAAAATAAACTCTTTAGGGCGACACATCAGGAATTACGCTTTATAATGCAAGTTACACCCCACCTGTGGAAAGATCGCATCAATACAATTGGTACGAGAGAAGAAGAAAGACAAATAAATATAAACGAAACATAAAATCTAAAGTTAAAGCAATATAAAATGTTCCATAATGAAATCGAAAGATCTGGATAATATACGTTATCCGGAAAATTACGACACTTCATAATTCCCGACTTACACCGGTACCAAAAAATATTCAAGTTTTAAGAGGTTAGTAGAATGTTAGACAGTGAGCCCGTCATGTGATATGAAATTTCGTCTATCTCTATAATGAAATCACAAATTTGCAACATCCTGTCCAAAGATGAGTTCTTGAATAGATTATTTAACTATCGTGTCGGAAAAAAAGACTAGAGGTTCAGGTGAGCTTGTATCGTTCACCTGATTTAAGCCCATCGAATGTTAAGAAATGACTGCTAAAAGTCAGGACTACCTGTTCAGCATCGTTATATTTGGGCATGTGGTTTCAGAGGAGAAGAGTTCTGAAATATCAGCCAATCAAAAACAAGAATTGTCTGTGGCGGCCATATTTGTAGTCAAAACAGGACGAAATGAGGAAACTTTGTAAAGGATCTTCCACAGATGCTTCATGTATAGTTTGGTCCCATTTGGCAAAGTGGTTTCAGAGAAGAAGATTCTTTTAATATCAGCCAATCAGAAACAAGAATTGCCTCTGGTGGCCATATTTGTAGTCCGATCGGGACGAAACAAGGAAATTTCCTCCCATAGATGCTTCCTGTATCGTTTGGTTTAATTTGGTCTAGTGGTTTCAGAGGAAAAGATTTTTTAAATATCAGCCAATCAGAAAGAATAATATCTCATGGCGGCCATATTTGTAGTGCGATCGGAACAAAATGAGAAAACTTTGTAATGGACCATTCAGAAATGCTTCCTGTCATGTTTAGTTCCATTTGGCCAAGCAGTTTCAGAGGAGAAGATTTTTCTTGAATATCAGCCAATCAGAAACAAGAATTGCCCATGGCGGCCAAGTTTATTGTCTGAGCAGGACGAAATGAGGAAACTTTATACAGAACCTGACATAGATGCTTCCAGCCAAGTTGGTTCCATTTGGACCAGTAGTTTTAGAGAAGAAGATGAAAATGTAAAAAGTTAACGGACGACGGACGCTTCATGATGGCAAAAGCTCACATGACCCTTCGGGTCAGGTAAGCTAAAAAATCAGTTCAAACAACAGGTTAAAGAAGATATTGGTATACACAATGGCACGTTTTTATTGAATATAACTGCAAGCTGCCGTACAGTAAAAATGTTATTTTTAGGCAATTCACCGTACAGTAATGAACAATTCACCGTACAGCGCAGTGAAAATATTTTGACTAAAATCGTCCAGAATAAGCTATCTCTACTAAAATGTTGAATTGACACTAAGTTATAATGACCAATGGTTGCTACTTTTGTCGTAAAATACGCGATTTGCATGCAAACAATGACACTCGAGTCGCACGATTGTTTTGAGAGGTACCAGATCCACCTGTTTTGAGCTTAAAACGACACATAAAACATTCTGCATGGTTATATATGCTGTTATTTATTGCTACATTTCTTACAAATTGGTACATAATTTCTTGACAACATGATAACAAGTATAAACATGAATAAATTATGAAATTCCTACCTCGTGTGTGCTAGCTGTTGACCCTATCACTCGCTTTCCTGTGTCAATGATACACAGTGGTCGCGTGCATCGATCTCTCATGGGTCATCTCCCACTGTAAACCACAATTTACGGAAGAAGTACTCATTACCAAAAATATCGAAATAAAGGTCTGTAGATTGAACAATCTGAAAAGACATAAGTTGTCGAAATGCGCATATGCAGAAATCTCGGTATTTGTCATTCATATGGGGAACGTACAGATAATGGATTATATGTAGTCCGTGAAGTCGTTGATAAATACAATTATATGACAAAGAATACAGGCATTTTATATATATATTCGGCATCGCTTTTAAAATCATACAAGCAATGATTCGTCGGTAATCTTATACTGGAAGTAATAGAATATGTTTTTCTATAATATGAGTACAAATAAGTTTGGGTCATGTTACACTCTATACATAAACCGGGCATAACTTTAAAAAAAAAGGTCTCTTGTTAAATGTATTTTTCTTGTCAATTTTGTCATGCGCACAGCCACACTCCAAGTAGTAGAACATCATCCTTTTGATGGCGACCACTTAGTGACAGAAGCAGGAGAAGAGAGTAAAATTGTTATAAATATTTAAATAGAAGTAGTATGTAAGCAAGTAGTGTGCCAAAATGATGTTGAACTGAAGTATTATCCAAAATTTGAATTAATATTTTGCCTTCACAGTGATAATCAATGTGTGTTTCAGAATACATATTAACAAGAGCATATGCCTTTCATAACAATCGCATTGTGATTTCTCAGCGGTCGCATTTGTTTTCCTGGAACATTGATCAACCAGAGCAGTTTCACTAAAATTCTATGGCATATGTACTTACAATTCTCCGTGATAGAGATGTATGCTCTTTATTCTTCTTAGATATGGTGTACTTGTACATGAGATAATATCTCATGTGTACACTTTGTTCAATTATTATTATCTGAATTTATGTAAATTCAAAACCTAAGGTTTAACTCCGTCCATCGTGGTTTTGTCCTTAGCTATATTTGATATTACTGATTATTCGGATTTCGTTTGGTTTTATGCAATTTAAACATTTTTTGAAATTATGGATTTCCTATGTTTGTGTTCAAGTGCTGCTGATGAGGAATTAATTTCCGAAATGGCCATACAGCTCATTACAATTTTTGCGGTTTGCGTTTATATGTGTTATGTCCTCATGTTCATTTACTCCATATCCTTTCGTAAAATATTTCATACAGGAGTTTGTCTTTTAATGCAATGCTGAGTTGGTAAAGCAATTCCCCGTGTTAGAGATGTATGCTCTTTATTTTTCTTAGATATGGTGTACTTGTACATGAGATAATATCTCATGTGTACACTTTATTCAATTACTATTATCTGAATTTTTGTAATTCTAAAACCTTAGGTTTAACTCCCTCCATCGTGGTTTTGTCCTTAATTATATTTGATATTACTGATTATTCGGATTTCGTTTGGTTTTATGCACTTCTAACATTATTTGAAATTATGGATTTCCTATGTTTGTGTTCTAGTGCTGCTGATGGGGAATTAATTTTCCAGATGGACATACAGCTCATTAAAATTATTGCAGTCGCTGTAGAATGGACTGTCAGCTATTCCTTCGCCCATTTACAAAACATAACGATTTAGTACTAAACAACGTGTATTCACATTCCAACAGTATCTTATTTAATTATAACCTAATCAAAGCTCCAATGGAGCTGAAACTCGAAAGCCCTGAAAATCTACACGTGGTAAAACGTCGTAGTCATCCAAAGAACTGCTGCATACGTCTGCATGTATTAAGTTATTCCGTAATACTTGAAAATAAATGGATTGTATGTCGATTGTGCAATACGCATATCTATTTTGAATAAAATTATTTGTTTTCGAAGAGTGTACAAACGGAGGTAAATCAAACATACAGACCGGTGCATAATTTATGCAACTGCGCGGCAAAACGCAATATAAAAAACACCGATTAATTTGATAAACATGCATATTGTTTTCAATTTAATATCACAACACCGTATTAAACTCAAGAAAATGAAGAAATATAACTTAGATACACAATGTATAAGATTTTGATAGAAACTTGCGCACTATATTTTATCGGAAGCACGAAGATCATCTTGTAGAGCTATAAATAAGCTTGAAGCCTTGATGTGAGCACGTGATTTTTTTCTTGTCATATTAAGAACTCTCCGCCTTCGGCTCACGAGTTGAAAACTATATGCCAGTTATTGATGCTATGTTTATTAATTATGATTTTAGCATTTATATAACGAGATTAATTTCATAATAGTTTGCATAAAAGAAATAAGGACGAAGCTATTCCAATAAATTCTTCAATTAATGTCAAGAATAGCTCAGTTATGAAAAGCAAAATGAAGAGAAAATTCTTCCATTCAAGCTTTATTTTGTCTGATCTTACCACAATGCATTACAAAACACTAATCAACAGATGCATTTCTCAACCGTTTTATCGTAGTGCACTTTCAATACATTGATACTCAACGGAATGCTTCATTATTTGACATGAACATAGATCAATAGTACGCCGATCCTACGTAAGTTATTCACTTTTAATTAAATAGAGTGTGTAAAGAAGTACAACTTTTTGACGTCCTACGGATGAACACATTGAAAATATGAACAGATAACCTCCTTACTTGAGCTTAAACTTTTCAACCTTTCCCGATAACTGTATATTTTAAAATTTTTAATCTAAATGAAGTTTCAAACAATTTAACCAATTCCACATTGTCCGTCTTTTACGTTTGTTCAGACTCAATCACGGGGTATAAAAATAAGCAATGAAGGTATAAAGTCTAGTTTAGTTTTGGATGGATGCAATAAATAGTATGATTTTCTGTTGGATGCGACGATAAACACCACAACATCACAGGCCAAGGTAAGTTAATATCTTTACTTCTCTCATACAAAGAACCTTTCACCTAAATGAATATGCCCATTCGTTAGATGATAAAAGCTTTCTGTAACCGTGTTGATTTCACAAAAAAAAACTTTACGTTTTTTGTTGTAAACCACGTCAAATACAACTACCGTTGTTTTTTTATGTTATATTGTTTACAAGTTAGAATCCATTATCTAAAGACATTTGACTTACGCTTAATCTAGATTTTGAAACATTGAATGCGGTTTCAACTTTTATAGTCCTTATTCACACAACTCATTGTATAAACATATTAAACCCCAGACTAAAACCTTTCATGGTTGGATACAAATGGGACACAAATTTGGTGCATTTAAAATTCTGCTTAAATCTAATGAGAAACGTATGTATGCTTACATGTATATATATATAATGTTATGAAGTCATCGATGACTTCAAGTTGAAGAACAACAATAATAGCGTTGTTCAAGTGATTGGTTTTACCATGTATCTTCATAGTCTTTGACTCACGTGCATTTGCTCAATATCCTTTAGTTGTTAACATATCGATTAAGCATAGTTATATTCTGCATGCATGAACAGTGTAGTAATACTCTGCTTAAAAGGGCACGTTTTCCATGTTATTGCTGATTTTTTACCCCATCCGAAAGAAGGAGGGGGGTTATACTGTTTTACCAATGAACGTCATTTCGTTATTTCGTCAGTCATAACTTCTGTCATGCTTTTCTCTGCAAGTATAAATGAAACAAGCAAAAAATTTTGTCATAAGCTTGTAAAGTCATGCCATATTGTGGGATACATTTTAAGATCTGTTGGGTTACTGCTGTCCGTTACGCACTTAATCAATGTCCGTCATTCCATTTATCCGTAACAACAGTGATCAAGCTTTTCTCTGCAGTGGCAAATTATATAAACTTGAAATTTTGTCTGTAGCTTTGTATTATCATTTCCTAAAGTTTCAGACATGTAGGATTTCTACTTTCCTATAACATACCTTGTCAATTTTCAATCATATCATCATATCTGCAAAAACTAAATTAACAGTTACGTCGGTATTTCATCGTCAGCAACACACTTGATACAAACTACAAATTTTGTCACAAGCTTGAAAAGACATTTATTTTAATACCACTCCCGATATCATGTAAATGGTTTTGGCATTTGTAGAGTAACTTATGCCAAGCCTTGCTCTGGAATGGTACTTTATACAAACTTGAATCCTTATCTTAAGCTCTACATAGTTATTCTACACTGCTGGATGCACCAACAGACACGCCAGGACACCACCATCTATTTGCTTAGTCAGTCAACATTTGAAACCTTAAGAACTTATTTTTTTTTCGTCAAAGATTTATCAACAATGGTAAATGAAACAAGCTTTATGTACCCATTTTATATTGTCAGATGCATTTCAAACCTGTACAGCCCGATATAAGCTGAAGTTAAGAGTGGGATATTTCTATTAAGAATATACTCATAGATGCCTTGTTTATAACTTTTCTTTCTTCTCATGAATTACAAAGCCCATGTACAGCCACTTGAAATTTGGAGAACAACTTCAGCATTGCAGATGACTAAATACCAAAGTTACAGTGAATTTTAATTATACATATTCGCATTTCGACAACTTATGTCTCTTCAGTGCAGATAAAATCTAAACGTTTGGAAGACCATAAATTCAAAGATGTATAAAATGCAGATGAAATGGAAGGGACAACAGAAAAAACTAAAATGGCTAAAAATTATAATTACATGCCACAATATGCTAGGGAACTACACAGAAAAACTGGATGTTGTCGGAAGCGACAGCCATCCCCGCACTCCCTGTTTGACACAGAAAACAGTTGTTATACACCCTGGTCATAAATTGTTTCATTATTTTTGAAATCTTACTATTGATAGTCGTTATTGTTACTGAAAGAATTCTAAGATATATGGTTGCTAGGTAGAATTCCAAAGAATAACTGGTCTTTGAGACTTTCAGAAAATTTACAAAAATCGGAATCAGATATTTTTGAAATCCATATAGTTAAAATGTTTGTCCTTAAATAAACAAATGATTTTAGTATGATAGCTAGGTAGAATTCCAAAAAATAAGTGGTCTTTGAGACTTAAAGGATATTTACCAAACTTTCAGAATTCTTATAATTTAAAAATCTCATTTTTTAAAAAAAAATGCTAATATACATAATAATATGCTGAAATTTCAAAAAATATGAGTCTTTGACATTTTCAGGAAATTTACCAAAGTTGGCACCGGAATCATAATTCTGAAAGCTTATTGCAAATCTACAGACTATATACAATAAATCTTCACAAAGATTTTATCCCTATATCGAGAAATGTGTAAGCATCTTTAGGCCTTTGTCAAAATCAACATCTTGAGGCCTCTTGTTTGCACCAAGATAAAGATAAAACATCCGAATGCTTATTGCGCATCTACAGACTATATGCAACAATTCTACATCAAAATGAAATATCTAAATCTAAAAAATGTAGGAGGAGTTTGAGTCACAAGAAAGTGTGACGGACGGACGGACAGACGGAGGGTATTACATTATCCCCGAACTTTCTTCGAAAGTGCAGGGATAAAAACACAAATAAGACAGAAGACAAACATAAACAACGATAGGAACTTGGGACAGCCGGACTTGGTACCTGCACTAGCAAAAGCCAGCGGTAGGGTTAATCCGGTTAATGGTACCCAAACACTATTAAATGTTGACTAATACTTCAATTCGGTTTGATATCTAGTTTGAAAATTAGTAGTAAGGTGTGAGGTTTTTGAGGCACACCAAAACCCCCCAAAAGCACTAAGGAGTACACAAATAAGGTCAAATCCGGTCTTTATGACGTCACCGTATCCCATGGCTCACGAGACTCAGACTAGTTGACTTAATAAGAGAACCCATGTCAGATCCATGACTTAGATAATTCCAGGTTACCAAATGTGGTCAAACACTGAATCATGTAGCATGGTTCAAATCAGATGAGCTTAACTAATATGGTCGGGACGGGTATTCTATGACGCATATACCATGATTCATACCAACGTTATTACTAAGATCAGCTAACCAAATATGATCAGGATTTAAACTTCAGATAAGGCTTGGACGTCACATCATGACTCATTACATGTAGTTCACATAAGGTCGAGCAGCCATCGTTTGTAATTGCGTTCCGTTCGAGCGATTCATATCTACAAATAAGGTGAGAATGTTACGATAACAAAAGACCGAAGTAACTGTTAATTTTGTTTCTGCATACGTGCATTGCGACAACTTATGTCTCTTCAGTGCAGATTAAACCAAAACATATGGAAGTCAGACGAGATACATTTTGTCCAGGGATGATTCAAAACTTTTCTTGGCAGTACAAAAAACTTGTGGTGATCGTCATTCCAATTCAATCAGAATGAAGACAAATGCATAAAACGTCGGATGGCAGACTTCCTTTCAGTCTTGCAGATTAGCGGCTCAGATACTGAGCCTGTATCGCTCACCTGACAAAATGCTTCTATGCCATGCATGACCAAAAATGAAGTTTTTTACCAATGGGGTCTAATGTTTAGCCATGTTCTCCATTAGCACCCATGTTTTTTGTCTGATCCTATTGAAATGAGTAATTTTTGAAGAGGACTTTCTACGCATTTAGTTAAATTTGTTTAAGATGTTTCAGAAAAGATGATGAAAAGAATGGTTTTTACATACCAAACTCCAATGTTAAAATATGTTCTGTACTGGAGGCCATGTTTTTGGTAAGATCTAAATGAAGTGATAAATTGTTGTAAAGTTTCTCCCATACATCATTCCTGTAAAGTTTGGTTGAATTTGTCTCAGTTGTTTTAGAGGAGAAGATGAAAATGTGATTTTTCCCATAGGGTCCCATGTGAAACTATGTTCCGTGCTGGCGTCCATGTTTTTATCGGTTCGGAACGAAATGACCTTTAGTATATCATCCCTGTAAAGTATATTTGAATATGCTTCAGTAGTTTCAGGGGAGCAGATGAAAATGTGATTTTCCCTTTGGGTTCAATGTTAAACCTAAGTTCTGCTTTGCGGTCATGTTTTTTTATTGGATCAGAGCGAAATGAGCAATCATTGTTAAGAACCTTTAGTACATCATTCCTGTAAAGTTTGGTTAAATTTGCTTCAGTGGTTTCAGAGGAGAAGATGAAAATGTGATTTTTCCCATAGGTCTAATGTTAAGATATGTTCCGCGCTGGCGGTCATGTTTTTTATTGGATAAGGGCGAAATGTAAAGGACCTTGAGTACATCATTCCTGTAAAGTTTGGTTGAATTTGCTTCAGTAGTTTCAGAGAGGATGAAAATGTGATTTTTCCATAGAGTTAAATGTTTAACTCTGTTCCATGCTGGCAGCCATGTTTTTATCGATTCGGAACGAAATCAACAATCTTCATGAAGGACCTTTATTACATCATTCCTATAAAGTTTTGTTGACTTTGCTTTAGTGGTTTCGGATGAGAAGATAACAAATGCGATTTTTTTTACAATTGGTCCAATATTAAACCTAAGATCCGCGTTCTCGCCATGGTTTTTATCGGTTCCGAACGAAATAAGCAATCTTCATGAAGGACCTTTATTACATCATTCCTGTAAAGTTTGGTTGAATTTGCCAAGTGGTTTCAGATGATAATGTGAAAAGTGAATGGACAGACGACGGACGACAAGTGATGGCAATAGCTCACACTGACCCTTCGGGTCAGTTGAGCTAAAATTATCGAAGTTGCATAAAAACAGTAAATTTCGTAATGCTGTTCACGTGTTTCAAGGAGTAACCTCTCATCAGCAGCATTAAAATCAAATAATATTGAAAGCCGTAATCCAAAAGAAGTCCAATAAGAAGTACTCATTTAAAAAAATATCGAAATAGGAAGCAAAATCCAGTACCAAGGACATCTACAAAGTGCGATACACGGAATGAAGCCTCAGTATGTTTAAGTGTTTAGAATTATGATAAAAACTGATAATTTCTATAGCACGCAAGGTAAAATTTTCATATCAGACAATTCTGACTATTTGGCTTGTGAATAGCCCCCTGGGACCTCTGGTTCAATATACAAAAAAAGCTAGGTTGCATAAAAACTGTAAAATTTGTTATGCTGTACACGTTGCTTCAAGGAGTAACCTCCCATCAGCAGCATTTAAATCAAATAATTTGGAAAAGAAGTACTAATTTCCGAAAATATCCAAATAAGAAGCAAAATCCAATACCAAGGACATCTACCGAGTGCCTTAAACGGAATCAATACTTCCACATGGATGCACGTGACAAAAAAAAATTTCTCAATGGTAGCAGAAACACCCGTCGAAAAGTGGTTCCATACTTGCTAGAGAAACATATCTTCTCGGAAGAACACGCAGAAGAAGCCCTGTAACACAATATGGAAAAGAATAAAGTCCGTCAGCTATTGACCATCTTGATCAAAAGAGAACCGATCACTTTATGTTATTTCGTTGAAGAGTTTAGATAAAGTTATTGCATGGCTCTGGTAAACGTCTGGAATGCACATAACTAACATGGAAGTGCAGGGCGATCTGAGATTCCCCATCATTTGCAGGAGTTAACATATAGACTCGCCAACGTGAGGTACGATCCATGATGTTTCCTGTGTTGATCTGGCAGCACAAGAAGTTCAAAGGAACCTGTTAATTATTTTCATACGGAAAAATGAACTGTAACAAAAATTGTTCGTCTTTTCGTCGGAGTCTCCACCGTAACGCCAATTTCCTGCCATGTTGTTTCGGCCCGAACAAATTCATTTCATCTGTCATTATCCGGTAAAATGAGGATCACCGTTGTCAATGGAGACAAAGACTTGAACGACATTTATCCTGTGATTTTGCGATTCTAATTATAATACATACGAGAACCGTACGGCTATATTCAGTAAGTAAAGTGGACATCTTTGCATTGAGATTACAATCACCACAGTCACCACCACCACCACATCCACCATTACGACCACCAAAGATTATAAGAGTAGTTGTATCGATAACATGACGAAACCATGGACAAGTTTTACTTATTCGTCAACACGGCCGACTCGCTGTGTCTTTTTCGAAAGGGCAGTTCAGAATTTGTTAACTTCGATCGCATTCGATTAATGACATATAGGAGTGTACTCTCTTAGAAATGACATTTGTTCTGGCTTTCGAAATTCCGACACGGAGGTTGTGCGTGTATTGCGATATGGTGAGGGACGAATCGTACATCATCATTGATATCATAAAAGTTTACCATCCACTGCTTCAATCCGTAACCACGAGAAACGAAGAGACAATGGAAGTGGTCTTCGAGAGACGACTCTATCGCAAGACGAGGGGAGGCGATTTATACGTGTTGAAAATTATCCTAGGAGACGATCGTTTACGGGTGTGCCGCTGCAAAGACGATCATGTGTTCTACTTGCTTCACTTCCGGAGAAAAGTTATAAGAGGAATCGAATCACTCTCGACATGAAGATGGAGTGTCATAACTGCCTTCGATTTTTTTCTAGGAGAGATACAATGCTGAGGTATCTTCGAAATAAACATGCTTTGTTTTGGGTCGTTTAAACCTGGATATGGGATGTTGTCTCCTTGACATTTACCCCATTTCCTTTCTTTTTCATATGGATTTGGTGCATTGCCATCACCATCAACATCACCACTTCTGAAGATGGAAGGCCCACCAACAGCACCTCAGCAGGAGGAAGGCCAACCACCTCCACCACCACCATAGAAGGTGGGAAGCCCACAACATTCGTCTAGGAATATATGTCATCGCAGTGTCACCAGATGGGACATTACATTATAAAATCAGGAAAAATATAGATTACAAGGAAAAACCAGAGATCAGTATAGAAATTCAGTGTCCATGCAATTATTCTACAGTTGGAAGTTCGTCAATGCTAAGCAAAATCTCTAAAGGATGCTTATGTCAATGCTTGCTAGAGCAAATTGTAACACAAGGCTCAAAACAGCTGCTTATTAGTTGGACGCCATAGAGAACGTTGGTTTGGAAAATATCACTTGATAACGATATTATCAATTGCATAATGGAGGAGACACCATCGATAAATTGTGCTGAAATCATTTTTATAATCATCCATTCATATCCCATGTACAACATTCGATGGACAGTGGGTTTAACACAAGGATGACTTAGAAGATGGGAGTCCTTATCTGTGTTTCAGCTGATAAGAAATCACTGGAAGTCATTATGTCGACTCAGCAAAGAAAACTGACTTCTAGAAAAATCAGCGTGATATTTGTTACGATATAACTATTACAAGACATCAGATTTCATGCACAGTAGATACCACAACAGCAAAAATACACATCAGCTATTGACTCCAAATGCAATAAATGACAAAATACTACAGTCACTGTTATTTCTTATTCTGCATATGCGCATTTCGAAAACTTATGTCTCATCAGTGC
Source organism: Modiolus philippinarum (assembly GCA_002080025.1). Classification (NCBI taxonomy): domain Eukaryota; kingdom Metazoa; phylum Mollusca; class Bivalvia; order Mytilida; family Modiolidae; genus Modiolus; species Modiolus philippinarum. Next base: position 55,407 of record MJUU01027657.1, read on the forward strand.
AGATCAAACCATAACATTTGGAAGTCCATTAACCGAAAAACGTGTAAAAGCTGATTGAGAACAAATAACCAAAAGGATCTAAATAGAAAAGTCAAACTTCAGCTAAGGACAGAGCTATGAATGAGGGAGATACTATTAAAATGGCCTTCGCGTCTCCAAACATATCGAAACAAGGTTAACATTCAGTAATATTACCTGATATCGAACATGTAACAAGAGATCATGTCGATAATAAAGAGGAGGTTTAAATCAATACTTATTGTGGTGAGGATAATCATCATGGCTTTGAAGAAAGTGATGAGAAGCAAGAAGACGACAATGATCACCATCTGTCATCCGATATTGACGCTATAAAGCATTTCCTTTCAGACGAAGGCATAGTAGCTTTAAGAGAAAGATTGTTGAGTTAAAAAGAAATAATAGATAAATAAATAATTAAAAAACGACTATTTAGGAAAGAAAGTGTTTCTGATTGTAAAATTTTACGAATTTTTGAGACTGAACAATCTACCAAAGGTTTAAATGATCCCGAGTAGAAAGAGGTTTTACAATACCTTAATATTCAGGCTAAGACAAATGGAAGAGGGCTATCAACAACAGGCACAAAGCTGAAAAAGGTTCATGAACTTTGTAAATATTTCTTTAGTAAAGCAACAAGTCAAGGTTTACGGAAAACAGATTATTGAAGTGATCTACGCTGAATACAAATGACCGAGTGTTGAACATGAATGGAGAGCACTTTTACGAGCAAGTTAATATGTAGATGTTGTCGGCCTTTGTATACTCCTGAAAAGATTTTTATGAAATATAAGCCATTCTTACATGTCTTATGCCTTGATGATCATCATCTGAGACAAATATAATATCAAAGTTGTGCAAAACAGGCACAGATTTCATGGCAGAAGAAAGATACATGGATTGCTGTCGCAGTGAACAAAAACACACCATTATTTTAAGCTATGGTTAAGTTTAATAAAGATGAAAAATACTTGATCAACAAAATGTTTCGTCCGAGTGAGGAAGATGAACAAGAACGACTAGGATATAATAGAAGAGTCTCGTTTCACAAACCTTTTACGAAATTGGCACGATGCAGAATAATTGTCAGGAATTCCAGCATTGGATAGATGTAAGAAAGCACTGGATTTTAGAGATTGGTTGCTAAGTGGTTCAAATTTTTATGAATTACCTTATAAATAAATAAATAAATAAATAAATATCTTTATTTAGAGAGAGTAACTTATTTGGATTGAACCAATTTTCAATAAGGCTCTCTTTATAACAAACAAAAATACAAATGTATATAGATATCAGCAAATATAAAGAAATCAATGACATATCAAAATACAAAAAATATACACAATCATTAGCTTAATAGCAAAAATAATACAATCTTTTAGAAATTTAACAGTTTATAAACATTTTTTAATTCATAATCAGTTTTCGAGTTTTTGATAGCATTCGGTTGAGAGTTCATTTTCAAAGTGTTTTAGAGAATCCATGGGACTTGTTTTGCTTTAAAATAAGAATTAGACTGAGTACCGATGAAAACCTAACATCTTATTCGTGCTTCGTTTTTATGGTATGTTATGGACCGATCTATGCTGAGCGCCCCATCAAAATGTGGGCTATTTCATTTTTTTGAAAATGACACTTAGAAATCTTTCGTTTTTATTCGGTTTTCCAATTGTTTTGATGCTATCTGCACTGAGGAGACAAATGTCGTCGAAATGGCCATATGCAGAAGATAAATTAACTGCAATTTTGGGTACTTGATTAAAAGAAAAAAAAATTGTACAATGAAATCACTCATTCTGCTTTAATCATCTGTCTTTGATGTATTTTTCATCTGTTTTTATCAATTCAGATTCTGAGTCTGAGTCTTTTAATATTAAATTTTGTTGATTCCAGTGGGATTCGAACCCCCTCCGTCAAGGTTCTAAGGGTTAAGAGTCTGATACGCTACCACTAGACCAGCACTGACCTGTTCAAATTTCGGTTAAGTGTCATATTACGTGTCAAAAAAAAATTGTGGTTCACACTTTTTTACACCCTTTCGGTCTCACACAGAGATGGCGAGAGCAGTGTAATCTGTCTGTAATATCTGCGAATTCGAAGAAAAAGGCAAATTTTTCGGTGGGAAGGCAATCTCGAGATTCATGTCCCTTATTCTATACCGTGGGGTTCCTACCACAAACCGTTATATATATAATATCTATATATATAAAGTGTGTATTCTGTCGTATCCAGTACGTCGGGAATTTTGGTGTTGTTGCTTTGTTTATATATATATATATATATATATATATATATAT
>MJUU01027657.1:57731-69811 GCA_002080025.1 Modiolus philippinarum
TTTATATATATATATATATATATATATATATATATATATATATAAAACATCTATAAACAAAGCAACAACACCAAAATTCCCGACGTACTGGATCCGACAGGACAAACACTTTGTGAGAAGAATATAATCAAACAATAGACAAAAGTGAACAGTACACAAATAATACAGTTAATATTTCAGTCCCTATCCGGGCCTTTTTCAAAACACAATAAAAATAAAAAATAAAATCTAACAAAAACTATGTACAAAAAAGTCTAAACAAAACAATAACAGCTACATTGTAGACGCTGGTTATCACAAATGTAATACGAGATGAATGCCCGGAGGGAGATGAAGAAAAAAATTTTGTCAGTTACTGTATATCTAAAAGTATTTAACAAAATCAATAATTGAAGACATTGCAGTGAATCCGGAAGAAATAATATCTATATATAGATATATGTATGTGTTACAGTACACAGTAGGATCCGGAATCCTTCTAGTACGAATTGGAATTCTAATTTCTACTGGGACAAATTAGAATTCCGATTTGTACTGGATTTCATTCAGTACAAAATGGAATTCTAATTTCTACCAGGACAAATTAGAATACCTTGCATTTGCCAGAGAAATTACAAGCTGTCTGTTGTGATGCCAACTTCAAATGAACGATTTTTCAGCATGACAATGTGGGAAATTTCAGGTAGAGTATCAGGATCCATGGAAACAAAAACTTCTAAAATCAACAAGATCAGTATAGAAAAATAGTTTTTAAGTATGCCATCTTAAGAAAAAAAAATGTATTCCAATATTTTTGTTTGTAAAATACCTCCATTTGTTCTTCCATTATTTAAAGTTATTAAACTTATGAAAACTAGTGATCAGTTTGAACTGTGCTCAAAGGTTTAAGAGTTCGAACAAAACATCTATATACACCTAGACAATTAATCATATTCTTACGAAAATTTATATTTTAATTGAATGATCATCAAAAACATTGGATGGGACATATTACTAATAGTGTTTTACTTCTCCGGCGCCGTTTCCATTGATTAAAGTTAGTAGGATCCAGAATCCTACTAGTATAAATTAGGATATCTCAATTTCTCCTAGGAGAAATTAGAATTCCAATTTGTACTGGATTAAATCCAGTACAAACTGGAATTCTGATTTGCTCAGTAGAAATTGGAATTCCAATTTGTACTGGGTTTAACCTAGTGCAAATCAGAATTCTAATTTGTCCCAGTAGAAATTAGAATTCCAATTTGTACTAGGAGGATTCTGGATCCTACTGGATTCCAATTTCTACTGTAACATATGTAGGCATTACAATATATTGATTTTTTTATATTGGTGAGGGGTGAAAATACACGACAGCATGCGTGATATTTCAAATATTTCATTTTTTATTAAAAAAGCAACGCAAAAATGATTATCTCTCAAAGTTTACTGTTGAGCTCATCGAAAGTATTTCTGTATTCCATAATTTTATCTTTTATAAGATATGACAATTCTATTATTTCAAGTCGCCTTTTCAGAAAATTAAGAAAATTTGCAAAATTAATGTTGCCAGACTTTGAAGCCAAATTCATATAATTTATATAATATTTCCCAAGTAAAATACAATATTTCCGTGCAATGTTTGTATTCTCCAAGTAACCAAAGATGATGCTATCGAGTGATAAGTGTATTCTATCATTAAAATTTTCTGACCACCATAAGCTAAAATTCAACCAAAAAAGTGCAATAATTTTACAATAATAATATTTATGTTCTAAAGTTTCAATCATATTACAACAGTCACATTTGTTAGATTCCATATATCCATACTTATTTATCAGATAGTTATGATAGGCTATTCTGTTTAATATCTTGTATTGAAGGGCTTGTAACCGACTTTCAATGACACATCTGTAAGGGAGCATGTAAATCTTTACCCTCTTGTCTTTACTAATTTCTATATTAAAAATGTCATCCCATTTTTCATGTGATTTTGGTATGACAATATTGCTTTTTAGAAATACATCACAAACATTGGAAGATGTTATTTTACTAAGGGGGAGTAGTTTTCCATCCCAATTGAAAACAATTTTAAAAGACGAACTATCCATGTAAAAATTTTGTTAATAAGCATATCTTTCCAAGATTTTGGTATTGCGGAAGTAATAGTTCGCATATCTAAAAAGCTAATCCTTAAATCAAATTTTCTTTTCAATTCTAAATGTGACAGGAATCGTCCACTTTCATTTACAATATCATTGATGAATTTTATACCTTTTTGATACCAAGATCGAAAAAAGATGCTTTTTTTATTAACTTTAATGAAGGGGTTGTACCAAATAAATTCTTTTCTCACTGAAAAAGTATCTGTTCTGTAAATAAGGGTATAAAAGATTTCCATGCCGCTAGTACTTGACAGAAGAAAAAAGGAATGTTTAAATTTAAACATTCTAGATCGCATCGACTGAAAACTAGATCGGCTAAATTTTATTTGAATAAATAATGATTTGACTACCTCCTTTCACCTTGCTTCATCTTCTGACATAAATCGCTTTATCCACACAATTCTCAGTGCAATGAGTTGTTGCTAAAAATGTGGCGCCTTCAAACCTCCATCTTTAATGTTTGCCTGGATGACATCAAATTTAATTTTTGAAGGACCACTTGGCTATATGAATTTTTTAACGCACTCATGAATTTTTGAAATATATGATGGAGGAACATATTCTGATATATAAAATAAATGAGTTTTTATATAGCTAAAGATTTAAGAATTAATTACAACCCCTCCTATCAATGATAGCTGTCTCGGCAGTCACATTAGCAGGACGTTTTGTATATGCTCTATACATTTATCTAAATTTTAAGTATCGCTAGAATTTAAAACATTAAATTTTAATCCTAAAGCAGAAAAGGAGGTAACCCGTCTTATGGGTAAAAACCCATTTTTTATATTTGTTATATCAACTCGCATGCTTTTAAAAAAAATAAGATGCCATTGGCTAAAATTAGGATGTTCTGGCGTCGCACCTTGGTTCAAATGTATCATGCCATATATTTTGTTGTAAATTAACATGGAGTTTCGGAAGCAGTTAGATTGATATAGAATTCAGAAAATGCCCCTATGTTCAACAATATTTCAGCTATATCGTGATGGTCAGCTTTAGTGGTTGAGGGAGCCGTAGTACCCGGAGAGAACCACCAACTTATGGAAGGTAAGTCGAATGCACCGTAAGGAGCCACGTAAGTACACAGAGGTGATAGGGTACTAAACTATCTACCTCAATCTAAGAATTTGAAAAACGAGAAAAATAAAAGTCTAATGGACAAAAAAGGACAGCAAGTTTCGATTGCATTTGGTAGTTGGGCAGAAATTTTATCCTCATGGCTTCAGGCAACTTCTCTTCTTCGAATATATCGTGACGTTTTTTCACCCAGTTTGGCAACAATCGGCCAGGCTATCTGTATTGTGTCTCTGCTATAGCCTCCATCAACAAGTTCTTTGCTTTCAACCGTCTGAGAGAACCGACCCGGTCAAATCAGTAAACGGAACCTCTAAAATGTGTATTTAGTTGCCAAAAGTTCAGTATTCAGCTTCAACATTTATGCAGAAAATATCCCCTTCTGCTTTGAACCATTGGTGAAAAAAATAAATACTGTCAAGTCGAATGAAAAGATGTTTTTGGTCATACGCTGTTAGTTTCAACCTTGTTTTCACATATGCATGACTTTCAGTACTTTGATCTCAGATATCATATTGTGTTTTAGAAATGTACCATTTGCTTGATAAAATTGGTAAAATAGCCAAAACTTGTAGTTGGGACATATTGTCTTTTTTTTTGTCAATTTCTTTATTATTATTATTCATTATTGTTTCTTTCCTCCACCCCTTTTTGTCCGGCTTAAACCTCTATGATGCTTGGACAGAAATCATTCATATTTGGTGGAAAGTTGGATAACTATCTGGAGGGGTGCTTACAAAATAGCTTCCAAAATACATAAACATTCAAAATTCGTCAAATTTCAATTTAAATATGGATTTTCTAAATCATGCTTGGAAAGGATTCAATGGTATTTGGTACAAAGTTGGATCACTACCTGCAAGGAATTTTTTTTCAAAATGGCTGCGGAAATACATAAAAATTTCAACTATGTCCGATTTTAATGAAAAATTATTTCTAGGTAGATTTGATGCTGCGATCAAGCTGGAATCATCGAAATGGCTGTCAAGAATTTTGATCAAATTTTTGGCAGTTTTTTCCATTGGTGACTCTATATATTTTAGACCTACATAACTACCACTTAATCTCCGATAACTTCAACCAACATGAAGCGTTGGTCCAACAATATATATTATGCAGTTATACCAGAATATTTTCAGGAGCTAATGGAAACAACTCAGTGTTCTATTGCCCGAAGCCTACGGCTGAGGGCAATAGAACACTGAGCTGTTTCCATTGCCGAGGGAAAATAATTCTGGTCTATTGCCTGGCTACACATTAAATAACTGTTTTATTACCTAATCTGCATAAAAGATGAATAAACTGTCGAAATGGCCGTCTACAAAACTCAAATTTACTGCAAATTATTGTACTTATATTATTATTATGAAACACATATGATCATTTGCAGCAAAAATGCTTAGTAAATTAAATTTAAACAAATATAATTCTATTTTAAAAATTAATATCTTAAATATCTACAAAATGATGTATAAGTTTTCTTGTTGAATCATTTAATAATTCTAATGAATGTGGTTTTGCTTTACACATTTTTAAAAACATAGTAATAAATTCTGTTAGTCAGAACTCTGGTTGATTTTTTTTTTTTGTTCAACGTGTCTTTTAGTATCTCTCTCTTTAACAATAATTTATTACAAAGAACTTTACTAGAAATGAAATTCTATCAAATGTCAACGTAAAAAAATCCATGTCACCAAAAATCAATATGATTTGACCAATAACATTAGCCAGGAAATAGAACAGTAATGAATATTAATACAATCGTTTTGACCAATCACACTGGCCAGGCAATAGAACAGTAGTGAATATTCATGAAATCGTTTCGACCAATTGCAGTAGCCATGCAATAGAACAGTAATGAATATTCATGATGAAGTCATTTTGACCAATCACAGTAGCCAGGCAATTGAACATAGCAGGCAATAGAACGCCATGAAATAGAACACTTGGGTGTAACAATCTCCAAAATAGTTAAAATACGGAATACTTAATAAAAAACAATACAATAAGGTAATAAAATGTTTTCTGTTCTACATCTGAAGAGTTTTTATTTAAAAATGTTGACTGTTTCACACCTTCATCAGTTTCCCATCTTAAGGATGTATTCTCCTGAGGTTTCAGTCTCGTTGAAATCTCGTTTATGAATAATTCTTCAAACTTGCCTTATGAGTGTAATTTTGTTCTTGATTTATAAAATATAATGACCCTCCAAAATTGTATCAAAAAATTATGTACCTATGACCAGTCGTTTCCGATAAATGGAAAATTTTAATTTTTGACCAAATTTGACCATTGAACTCGGTAGGAAGTTAGCCGATTTTGGGGTAGGGGTAATGAAAATAAATTTTTAAGAAAAGTGCTCATCTCATTCATATGATTTCTTTTTAAAGTTCTTAAAGGTATAATTGTTTCATTTTTTAAACAAAAAATGGTGAGTTTTGACAGTGTAGTTGATGGGGTTTTTGAAAAATCTAGGTTTTTACAGTTTTTACGAAGTCTTGAATTTGACCGAAAAGTGACATGTTCTTACAAAACTTTCTTATATCATCACGGACCTATGCTTTTTATCGGTGCTATTTCTTCCAACTCATGAGATCTAACAATCTTGAAACTTTGAGAGAAAACTTGATACTAGAAATCGATATTTTAACCAAAAAATGACCCAAAAATAGATCAAAATTGATGAAATTTGCACAAAATCGCCAAAAATAGGGGTTTTCAAATGACTATAGCGCAAAACAATGCACACGGACATATGGTTTACTTTTCAAAAATGATTTTTTCATGGTGTTCGCATTATAAAAATATAGGTTTCGGGAAAAACTTGATGCAGGAAAATTTTGACCCCTCAGAAGAATACATCCTTAATAAATTTTAGTCATAATTTGTAAAATTTTGAACTCGAATGTTCTTTCCAAGGAATTACAAACAGGATAACAGCAAACACGTTTTTGAAATATCAATCATAGAATAAAACGTAATTTACTAAAATAGCAAAATCACGTTGACAGTTGTGATTACGAAGCGCACTTCATAACACTAGCAATACATATATGCACTAAATGTTGATTTAAATTTAAGCAGCTTAAATTCCGATGACATATTGAAGCAAGTAATATAATGGAATAAAAAAGATAACAGGAAACACCTACAATGGCCGAAAAACATAGCCACATGCCAGAAAGTAAATAGGAACTGCACAAGAAAAGAATCCCACAATAAAAATACAAAAGACAAACATAAACAACGATAGGAACTCGGGACAGCCGGACTTGGTACCGGCACTAGCAAAAGCCAGCGGTAGGGTTAAACCGGTTTATGGGTACCCAAACCTCCCCTTTCTCTGTCCCGTTTCCCTATCGTAGAATAAACATACGAATAAAACCCATACAGGTAGACTACTAACTCCATGACCACAATCTAGAAAAGAAAAATGGGGGGACAAAACGTAATTTTGAAAGATGGGTCAAAGAGTGCTCGCCACTAAACTGCCGGCTAGCTCAAGAAGCCTAGTCTGCTGGTAAAACACTGTCGCACTACGGAAGGAAAATCAAATTCAAAACTCCCAATGGGTTTGGTAAAGAATCGTCATATATTTCAGTAGACATCGGCAGTATCAGTGAGAGGCCAGTATGTGTGTAAAATCCTCAGGTCACTGGATCCCAAAGCTAATTTAACGGACACGTGCAGAATATCCTGTCGATATCCCCTATTGCGTAAAGAATGTAAGTTACGTCCCAGTTTTTCAGTTTTAAACCTTTTATATCTTTCAAATATTTTGTTTGTAGTTTGTAGACTTTGATGTCACTGTCATTAATCCACGATCTTCAGCTTGTCATTTGACATTTGCCACAATGGCATATGGTAACAAAACATTCAATTACTATGCAGAGCATGTAGCGACAGAGTACGACATCAACTGTCCTTCCAAAACAAGGGGACAGCTTGTCCGAATTCGACATAGAGGGGACACATTTCCTTTAACTTTATGTAAGGTTCAAGTTTATGGTGAAACATCAGATGAAAATCTACCACAGGTTCCAGGTAATGTTGACCTTGTTTCTTGTAAGGTTTGCTCCTCTTGTTTCGGTATTTCTGTCTGAATTTTGTGACTCCCCCTATTTACCCATTAAAAGCATTTTAATAATTTTACATACTTTCGTTTTATACATCTTTTTCATGAGCGCTCTATAAAACTCTCTTTAACTTCTATTTATTTTGTAACATAAAACCTTGTAATGTTTAACCTATAAAATATTCAGGGGAGTTGAGTTTGCCACCAAGTTTTCAATGATTCAAAAACTCAAATACCAGATCACCAAGTGAACTGAAATTTCTTCTTTTTCAATTTTCTAGTACAGAATTCATTAATATTCAAATTTAGTAGCTAAGCCACTCTATATTATCAAACCTTTGTTTGTACATTCAAAGAACTGATATGAGAATACTTTGTTTTTTATCAGTAATAGTACTGACAATGTTATTTCTTTCCTTTCAATGAACAATTTGTTTTGTTGCTTAGATATACAAAGATGAGTTTCACACCCATTATTTAAATCTAGTTAGAAATGCTGGATTTTTGTAAATCATTGTTTTTGAAGGAACTAAATGCAAGTCAACATTGGAAGTGTTGAACCAATCAGTGTACTATGAAACAAAATATACAAGGAACTAAACCCAAGCTATACACATGTCTTCACTGAGCATGACCGTTGTTTGACGTGCCATCCTTTTTGCCCAAAAGAAATAGCAATAGACCATTATCAAGCTCTATTAAAAGGATTTACCAGTCCACTTTGCAACACGTCACGTCAAAAAGCCTCAAACGCCACGACATTAAATTTATGAACTACATAAATTTTGGTCACATGGGTTAGATATGTTTGTGACGTAAGGCGGACAAACAAGAACTGGTGAATCTAAATACTAGAAATCGGATATCATTTTCTAACTTTTATGATGTTTTACAGTCTAAAATGATTTGATTTTTTGTTCATCTAGCAATTTTGTTTATATTTGAACATTTGCAATCCATTCCCTATTTTTATTTTTACGACATTGGGCTGTTTTTATATGTTGTAGTGTACAAGGATTCCAGGGACGTTTGTTACCAAGCAGATACCAGAAATGAACAACAATATTTATCTCTAAAGTCAAGAAGTTTATTTTTATCGTACATTTTCATTCTGTGAATAAAAAAAAATCATTTATTTATCCATGTATTTATACTACCTTTTAACAGTTTGTATTTTGATCTATTATTTAAAATTTACAATGATGGTGCGAGACTAAAACTATTATAACAATCGTGATAATTGCATTTATATTCGAATTTCCCCTTTTTTAGAGGTAAGATGCTCCTCTACTACTGCATACGCCACATTTGTATCTTTTCTGATTAAATATGCCACTAACTATATCATTTTTTAAGGTGTGGACTTTAAAAACACATGTTGATTACTAACCACGATACTGCTAAATAAGCATTTGTGAAAGAACGCTTGAAATGGCATGCACCTACCATATTTTGTTCCGTCGGGTGTCACCACTGTACTATCAGGTTTTGTTCCATGACGCCAGAAAAAAATCATGCACAAGGAACAATTTGAACATGCGCAAAAAAAAGGTTTTCCCGCTAAGATTGTTACAGTGACACTAGTTGTGGAAAGCAGGAAGGTGGATTCCTTTGACACAAAGTGACATTCGGAATTTACTTGTGCCTGGCTACAGTTTTTCACTTCGGAAGAACCTCGCATGGCGGGTGATGTATGAATAGACGAAGATTTCCCAGTCGTTGAACTTGGTCGCATGCGTCTTGAATCATGAATCTTGAATACCGACATGCAACGTTTTCTTGAACTTTGATTAGATACCATGCTTGAAAACTAAGTAATTTCTTATTTTAAAAAAATCGATATCTTTGATATTCTCTTTGATATGTTCAAGTCATATCTTGTCTCTCGGACCTATTAACATTTCTTGTCTAAAGAATTACAGTGAATACAAAATTTGCAAAAAATGTAGAAAATCGAAGAAAAAATTGAATACAGTTGAAATTTAAAATATTATTTACAATGAAGGGCTATGGATTAAACGCAAATGAGACAGAGTCTCTACAAATACATGGTAATACTATGCAATGGAACAAAGCTTTTATTGTTGTTCTTCATCTTGAAGTCACCCTATTTTCTTATTTGCTCATTGTTTATTATACTTTGCATACTCTTTATCCACTTTTACATTTGTTTTCTCCATGATGTTTATTTTATCATTTTATTCATTTACACACTTCACTTTGCTTTACACATTTTATTACTGAACAAAATCACTGATTGGGCGTTATTTCGTCATTATCACTAGCCCTTTTTCAAGTATTTAATATACGTCTTTACTGTATTACAGTGTCTCGCCACAGTGGACATCCATCCAAATACAATGAGGGAAAAATATTAAAAAAACCAAAGCCAACAGTGGGATTCATTGTATGCTACTTTGCAAGAAAACCCCATGCTGTTACGTTGCCAATTTCAACGCTGACACAAAATAGTGTTTCTTGACAGAGACTGGAGATAGACTCATTAATACACCGCCTTGGAATGCTTATTTTCTGTATTGATGCGATGCGATATATATTTACGAGACTACGATTGGCATGGCTTATTTTAACTGTAATAATAAAATGAGATAATTATTTTGTATATTTACCCAGCTTTGAATGCGCTAACATGTCTGGCGTTGAATCATACCATCCTATTTGATGTTGTGACTTCAAGAGCCGTTGTTCTTTTGCTTGGTTGTACCGTTTTAATTTACAAATCATCTGTTAAAAACTAAGATAAAGGCTATATAATAATTCATGTCGTTCTGGTATGAATTCTCTAGAACTTGGTATGTATTCGTAATAACGAAGTTTTGTTGTGTAGTGACCAAAGTCGAATTAAGTAAACTATTGAAATGATTAGATATAATGTATTTTGGGGGGAGTTGGGGACAACGACAATACAATACTAGAATAAATTGTGAAAAAGGGCATTTTTTTTATCATTCCCTCATATTTATTGCAATAAAAGACATGAAATCAAAATATTATTCATTTATGTCGTAGGTCGTTAAGTAGTTATCAGACAAAGGTAACAATCGGTCATGCGAAAATCTGAAAAATCGTGAACCTAATAAAAATGAACCTTTATGGTGTCATCCCATTGTTCCGACAACCATTATTCCGACAGCCCATTGGTCCGACAGTTTTTATTCCGACAACCCATAGGTCCGACCGTTTTAAGTCCGACAGCCCATTGATCCGACTCTTTTTAATCCGACAACCCATTGGTCCGACAGCTCACAAGTCCGACAGTTATTAGTTAGACATCCCATTGGTCCGACAGTTTTTATTCCTCCACCCCATAAGTCGACACATCTAAGGTTTTAATAACATTTTTTAATCCTTTCTAACATTAAATTATAGAGGGTATGGATGGGGTCCCCCGCAAAACGACTAACGGTTAAAATTTCCTTTAATTTACGTTAACGGTTATTTTTTTAACCATTTTTACGCTAACGGTTAAGTAAAATACTATAACGGTAAACACATCCGTAAATAACTGATCTGGTACAGCGTAAAGAATTATAACTAAATAAACAAAATGTAGCTTCTTAATAGAAATAAAACGAACTACCAATTGCAGGTATTAGTAAATGTTATTATATTTGCCATCGGGATACTTGTGAGTCTGACAAATGTTCATGCAGAAAAGAGATAGTAATTTATATTATGGACAACTTTGGACATTTGGATACTTCTCTGAAATTTAATTGAAGATTTGGATTTACTTAAACTTTTGGGACAATTTACATATACTGGTTTGGAAAAAACGAAGAGACTCTTAATATAATTATGAGTGAATGATATATAGGTTGAAATATATTGTATATTTTTTATAAGTAAATTGGATTTGGTATAACTTACTATAAGATATATTAAAATTCTGTGGCTCTGCCCCAACCCATATACAAATATTGTTGTTTTCTTTTCTTTTTAATATTTGTATACAAATCAGTGTTAATCATTGTTTATATTAATATATGCTCTTTAATTGGAATAAAATATTCTTATTCTTATTATTGAAATGTGTAGTTTGGTGTCTTTCCAATACGTTCATTTACTAGTATAAAATACGTTGGAACGATGAGAGTACAGTATGAAATGCAAGCAAGCTCGAATGAATAGTTTGCTTGACGTAAGCCTAGAATGTCAACTAATATACAATCATATATTCCACAAGGACTAGAGTTAGACGGAATGTACACGCTACAATAACTATGGTTTTAAATGTACAGCTATTATGCTAGGTCACTTCTTTAGTTAAATTCAATGTAAATTTTCTAACATGGAAAATAATCGACAACCACAATCGGTGAAACTTCATAAAATAATCCGCAATGATTTGTAAGAGCAAAAATAACGGTAAAATTTTGATAGATTAATAACGAATAACGGCAATTTAAATGAGATAATAACGATAACGGCAGTCTAATTTTCGGGTTTTACGAATTACGATTAAAGTTTTGTAAACGGTTAAAAAATATCCGTTTTTACGCTAACGGTTGTAAATTACGGCCAAATAACGGCTAACGGTTAACCCCATCCACACCCTCATTATAGAAATACATGTCACCTGTCAGTGCTGTCGTCTGAATGTGTATTATGATGTGAATTGTTAAACAAGTATTTTTAATTTTGTCTCTGTTTTTACCTACAAAAATGGGTCTATCTTTGCAGATTAATCAAGAAATAAAAGTATTAAATCCATGTTTTAACTCAGAAAGTAATAGTCCATGGGCTGGAATAACCCCCCGTGC
>MJUU01027657.1:87089-100274 GCA_002080025.1 Modiolus philippinarum
GAGAATTTCTCATACGTTTACTAATTCATTTATTTTTTTCAATTTGGCTGTTCAATATTATACCCCCACTCGTGAGTGGGTGGTATATTGGAATACCTTTGTCCGTCCGTCCGTCCGTCCTTCCGTCCTTCCGTCCATCCGTCCGTCCGTCCTTCCGTCCGTCCTTCCGTCTTTCCGTCCGTCCGTCCGAAGTATATCGCATTTTTCTCAGCTACTGCTGGGCCCCTTTGTATCAAATTTGGTATTTGACTTTATATATAGGGGGAATGCGTTGTCTGCCATTTTGGTCTCCTAATGATATCAACTTCCTGTTAGGCGGGACTTAGCCGTTTTCCCTTAATTGAACATAGTGAAAATTTCCGTCGCACTTTTCTCAGCTACTGCTGGGCCGATTTATTTCAAATTTGGTATTTGACTTCATATATAGGGGGAATGCGTCGCCTCTCATTTTTGTCGCCTTTAATATCAACTTCCTGTTTGGTGGGACTTAGCCATTTTCCCTTAATTGAACATAGTGAAAATTTTCGTCGCACTTTTCTCAGCTACTGCTGGGTCAACTTATTTCAAATTTGATATTTGACTTTATATATAGGGGGTATGCGTCGCCTCCCATTTTTGTCGCCTTATGATATCAACTTCCTGTTTGGCGGGACTTTGCCATTTCCCTTAATTGAACATAGTGAAAATTTTTGTCACACTTTTCTCAGCTACTGCTGAGTCGATTTATTTCAAATTTGGTATTTGACTTTATATGTAGGGGGAATGCGTCGCCTCCCATTTTGGTCACCTTATGATATCAACTTCCTGTTTGACGGGACTTAGCTATTTTCCCTTTATTGAACATAATGAAAATTTTCGTCGCACTTTTCTCAGCTACTGCTGGGCCGATTTATTTCAAATTTGGTATTTGACTTTATATATAGGGGGAATGCATCGTCTCCCATTTTGGTTGCCTTATGATAACAACTTCCTGTTCGATGGGACTTAGCCATATTTTCCCTTTTTAATGTTCAAAACAATACGAGTGGGGGTATTCCTAGCACGACAACGCGTGCAACCTCATGTTTTCATTGTTTTTACTTAAATGTTATTACTGTACACACGACTATTTTTGCCCTTTCAATCTAGTTACACTGCAAGGTTTGCCTACATTTTTTTTTTGATGTGTCTGTTTTGTCTATCGATGTTGTTTTTGTCCTTATTTTTGTCTTTCGTCGGGCTACTTAATGACAAATATTTGTAGGAAGACATTGCCCGATTTTACTTTTTTTCTCATCGACCGCTCCCGACATGTGTTGCTTCAATGACATATTTTAGCTGCGATCGATGTGGCTCAACATTTTTATTCTCTTCTTGTAACCCTGGAACTTTCAGCTGGATAACCCTGAGCATTGCCCAAGTTGGCACTCCATGGCGGGTAGGGGGCAAGGGAGTGACCTTGATATAATTGTTGTCAAGAATACCGCTTATGTGCACGCTAGGGGCCTTCTTGATCTCGCTTGAGGGGATGAATATTGTTCACCTCTTGTTGAAGATCCTCAGGCGACATCAAGATGTAGAAAGGAATAAAAGCCCTGTCCTTGATAAACTGGAGTTTTCTATGTATCGTGTACGTTTTTGTCACATTTACATTCACTCCATATCCTTCCATTTTTCCTATTAGTTTGTTCTTTGGTACGGGTTAACTTTGGGCATATTATTTCTGACATGATGCATTATGCTTACGTAACAGGAAACGCTTATATGATATAATTTATTAATTATTTCATGTCTACATATAAATTCTCATTCAGGTAGGAGTGGTTTGAAAATATTTCTTCACTAGTGATGGCTAAATTTTCAACATGCGAGCTTTAGGGAACATGTTAGAATCGAAATTTTACTAAAACCGACAGTGAAGAAATATTTTACGAATCACGAACCTAAATAAGAATATTTTTTCCTATGAAATTGTATAAAACTCAAATATAAAAAAAAAATAACGGGAATTATTTCGCGGAAATGCAATCAACGTCCGTTGGTTAAATGAGCGTGTGCATATCTAATCACGACTGAGAATTGGAGAATTGTCCATCTAATTTTTCTATAGTTGTATCTGTTAAATAGGGGGTGGGGCGGCCCCTTTTTGGGAAGTCGGGATAAGATGTTTTTAAGCACGGGATTTCGGATTTTCATGATTTTCGCCAGGAATTTCAGGAAATAAATTCACCGGGAATCGGGATTTCATCAGTCTTTAAGTTTTTTTTGTAGTTTTGGATTTCAGAAACTAGAAAAAATAAAGTCGGGATTCCGGGATGAGGGCTCCCCACGCCCCCTCTAAAATGCATTTTGAGACTCGAACGTTTGCATATTAAGCTTATTTGTACTATTGAGCATTAAATTAGCCTGTATGTTAAAGTCAATGTACATTGTGCATACATATATTCTATTTACGTTTAAAATCTAAATTATCAGACTGATAACAAAATGCAAATAAAAGAAGCAAAATTTATCAATTTCACCTTTCGTAAGTACACGTAATAGAAAAACGACATTCAGTTAGTAACATTATTGATTATCAGTTGGAGATTTAGTCAGTAAAAGGTCATACATAGATATGGTAAGAATATTTTTACTTACCGTGCTAACCTACGTTTTCAATGTGAATGGGTTTCTATTAGATGACCGGACAACTCGACCATCAACAGGATCCCCGTTATCGGATTCGCACTATAACGCACTTGTCGTTATGTTGATGACGGAAAGAGAGGACAGACTTAACCTGGAGAAAGAAGTTTCTTTCCTGAAAAACGAGCTTTTGGCAACACAGAAGGGCGTAACAGATTTATACCATGAAACTAAAAGAAATAATGAAACATTACAACAAACTATTAGATCAACAACAGACGTTGACGAAAAATATGCGAATTTACAGAAGAAATATGATTTGTTGAAATCGGACTTTGATATTCTCAGACAAACTTGTAGCACAAACAATAACAGGACAAATTATTTAGAATCGTAAATATCTTCTCTGAAACAATTAAAGGCGGTAGGAGATTTACAGACTGTTATAAATATACAAAACGACACCAAACATTTGGAACAGGAATTACAAGAGAGCACGTAAAACAGTTTTTGAAAATTAAATACATTAATAAAGGAATTGGCCTCATTGATACTGCAGGTATTTTTCGGGACCCCGATATTCAAAAGCTTGTACCCGTCTATTTTGACAACCAGGACATGCCTGTCATTTCTTTTTCTTATAAAAAAACCTACTAGAAACATATTTTTTTCAATTACTCTTCTATTACCTCTAATGCTTATTTTGAGAAGAATTACCCTAGCAGCTTAGACTGTTCCACGTCACCATATCGCTATGACCCTTGTGGACATATATTAACGGCGAATCTTAACATCATTGTAGATAAGGAAGTCAGACAATTCTTTAGGAAAGGGCCTAAATATCGCCCGCCTTCAAAAATAAACTGGCAAACATGTTTTGATATAATAAAAGACGCGGTAACCAATTATTGTAAAAAATGGTGCAAACGAAAAAGTGCAGACAAGCATGCTCTTAATTTGTTTAAAGATAAAATTAATACCAAGGTCACCAACAGAATAATTTTTTATAAAGATAATTATGTTGAGTCACCTCTTAAGCTGTCTGTAAATAGAATTAAGTCAAAATAGAAGGATATTGGTAAAAAATATGTGTTTGTACCTGTTGACAAGACTTCTAACAACGTTGCTATTGTCTTAAAGAAATACTACATCGATGTCCAACAAAACGAAGTGGACAAGTCAGACACTTTCAAACGTACCAATTGGGACGAAAAAACGTTAACCAAACATCATTATAAAGATAAAGAAATGCTTAAAGTTCCACCTAAAGATAACATCTTACCTACCATGTCCTGGGTTCCGAAGCTTCACAAAAATCCCTTCAAACATCGTTTTATTTCAGCATCTAGTAAATGTTCTACTACCAATTTATCCATCAATTTAACTAGTTCACTTACTTGTATAAAGGAAATGGTTATTGAAAAAATACTGTGGAAAAACTTATCAAAACTCTGGTGTAAATTACTTTTGGAGTGTTAAAATTCTATAGATATATTACAATCGATTCAAAGACCAGTTTCATCTATCGACAGTTATGATTTTTCTACACTTTATACAACCTTCCACACAATTTGATTAAATCTAAGTTGGGACAACTTATTAAATGGTCCTTTAAATTTTCTGGTCTGCAGTTCATTTGCTCTAACAAAAAGCAAGGATTCTTCTCTAATATAACCTATAATAATCATTGTTCCTGGACATGTGATGATATGATTAATGCACTCAATCTTTTGCTGGACAATATTTTTGTTCGTTTTGGCAACACTATTTATCAACAGGTCATAGGTATTCCCATGGGTACAAATTGTGCACCTCTCATTGCAGATCTTTTTCTTTTCTGTTACGAACTAGATTTCATGAAAAAACTTCAAAACGGAACCATACCTAACAGTGATAAACTCATTTCTATTTTCAATGATAACAGCAGGTGTATTGACGATATCCTAACTATTTAGCTCACCTTTTAGGCCAGGTGAGCTTTTGCCATCACTATGCGTCCGTCGTCCGTCTGTCAACAATTTCAAAAATCTTCTCCTCTGAAACCACAGGGCCAATGGAACCAAACTTTGCCTGAATTATCACCAGAGTATGGCTTCTCAAAATTGTGTTCGATTAGGCGGTAGGTCAAACAACATGGCCGCCGTTGCTAAAAATAGAACATAGGGGTAAATTGCAGTTTTTGGCCAATAACTCGAAAACCGTTACAGACATCAAAAATTTTACGCGCAGTAAAAATGATCAGCATGGCAAGATCTACCTGCCCTGCAATTTTGAAGAAAATCTGAAAACCCATTTCGGAGTTACAGCCCTTTTCCGTTAAATTTCCAAAATTTTTGCATTTTTTATTTTTTACTTCAAAAAGTGTAACAGATTGAGGTTAAGCGTAAATTGCAAAAATGTTCAGCATATCAAGGTCTACCCACTTCGAAATTTTGAAGAAAATCCATAAACCTTTGTAGGAGTTATTGCCCTTTTTTTCACCGAATTTTTAAAACTTTCGTATTTTTCATCTTTTATTTCTAAAACTATAGGAGATGAAGGTCAAACTGATGAAATGTTTGCCATGCTGTGGCGACTTCAAAACTGATGTTGAAAATTGCTCCTTGATCGCCATTTTCAAAATGGCTGCCCCCAAAAAGGCGGGAAAATTCAACATTGTCCGATTTCAATGAAATTTGGTTTCCAAATAGATATTGACGTTGAGACTTCAAAACCGGTGTTCAAAACTGTTCGTTGACCGCCATTTTCAAATTGGCCACCAAAAAAGGCGGGAAAATTGTTTGTTGACTGCCATTTACAAAATGACGTCTCGACTTCAAAACTGGTGTCGAAAGTGGTCCTTAGCAAGAACGTTTTTTTGTCAAAAAAAAAAGCCCAACAAAGAAATATAGTAAAACATGATCAGACTTTAAAAACAGTTCAAGATATTGGAGGTGTTTGAGCTACAAATGTTTGAGAAACTGAAGATCAACTGTATAACTTACAGTGTTTCCTTGATCAAGGCAACTGAAAGCCAGGTGAGCGATACAGGCTCCTGGGAGCCTCTGGTTAGATTATGTAGACATTATTTATCCAAAACAACTGAAATTAAATAAAGCTTACAATGATTCCAAATGTTGCCCTCTCCTGGATCTGACTATCATTATTGACTCTGGTAAAATCAAAACCAAAAAATATGATAAAAGGGGTGATTTTGATTAAACTATTACCAATTTCCCTTTTCTTGACGGCGACATTCCCCTTGCCCCATCCTACGGGGTGTATATTTCTCAACTGGTACGATTCGCACGAGTTTGTTCTACTCTTGATGATTTCAATGAACGTAACCGTACTATCACAGCCAAACTTTTACAACAGGGTTACAGATTTCATAAGTTGTTGAATACATTTAAAGTTTTGTAATAGATATGAACATGTTATATATAAATATGGCGTTACTCGTAAACAGCTTATTACAATGGGCATTTCTGGTCCTCAATTTTACGGAAATGTTGTTTAAAAATGCCAGAAATTGATTAAAAATCCAGAAAAGCTGGGACATAACTTACATTCTTTACGTAATAGGGAATATCGGCAAGATATTCTGCTTGCATCCGTTAAATTAGCTTTGAGACCTAGTGACCTGAAAATTTTGCACACATACTGGCCTCTCACTGATACTGCCGATGTCTACTGAAATTTATGATGATTCTTGACCAAACCCTTCAGGAAGTTTTGAGTTTGATTTTTCTTCCGTAGTACGACAGTGTTCTACCAGCAGGCTTGGCTCCTTGAGCTAACCGGCAGTTTAGTGGCGATCACCCCTTGACCCATCTTTCTAAATTACGTATTGTCTTTTTCTCTCCTTTTAAGATTGTGGTCATGGAGTTAGTAGTCTACCTGTATTGGGTTTTATTCGTTTGTTTTTATACTATAGGGAAACGGGACAGATTAAGGGGAGGTTTGGGTACCCGTAAACCGGTTTAACCCTACCGCTTGCTTTTGCTAGTGCCGGTACCAAGTCCGGCTGTCCCGAGTTCCTATCGTTGTCTACGTTTGTCTTTTGTCTTATACGTGTTTTTCTTGTATAGTTCCCTTGCAAATTGTTGCATGTAATTATAATTTTCAGCCATTGTAGGTGTTTCCTCTTATCCATTTTTTAACATTTATACACCTGTGTATTTGTACATAGGTATGCAATCTTGCACTAGTTTGCAAATACTACATGTAAACTAAAACAAATCTATGTGTAAATTAAATAAAAGGTGTAAATTTGCACGAGGTGAGGGGTAAGTGCAAATGCATTCTGGAACATTTTCAAATTTACATACTGGTGTAATTTTTGTGCATGTAGATGTGGCTTAAATGTTATTTGAAGTTTATTATTAAATGATATCAGTAAAAATCATTAATTTTCATAGATAATTGATAGTAAATAACACCAGAACCATTAAATATCTGTGATACTATTGACCGTCAAACAGAAATTCTTTCGGTGATTGCCATATTGCAATTTATTTACAAGTTTAAAATTGAAATGGGAAGCATGAAAATAAACTCAATAAGTGTTAGGAAATACATCATTTTGTAGATAAATATATCTATTTTTCGAATAAAAACAATACTTTTTTTTATTCTCATACAGTTTTCCTTTAATTGAACAACCAACCAAGGTACTATTTTCAGAAATACAAAGGTTTAGTATTAGAAAATACGTCAAACGTGTATTTACACTTGGGTAGAAATGTGTAGCTAGAATTTCCCTATTTACGTGAAAGGCATTTAATTTCTATAGATGCGACTAGATTAAGTTCCTTGTTGGCGTTAAAAACAAATTGACTGCAAAAAGGTGCACAATGCCGCCAATAAGGCATTTAATCGAGTCGCATTTATAGAAATTAAATGACATTCACGTAAATCAGGAAATTCTCGATATGCACTTCGACCCCAGTGATTAAGAATGGCACATTTTCTAATCATATTTTAGGTAATTTCCAATTTACCTTTTCTAAAATAAATTATACCAATGGAAAGTGTTTCTGTCGTAGAATAAGCAATGATCCAAACATCTTTAGAAAGTGATATAGCAAATTTACTTATTTGGATGTTTTGTAGACGCTATACATTTTACTTTACGACGGCAGTTTTAGTCATGTACAGGTTCCTTGTTTTGGTCACGTTGTTTAAAAATGTCATGGCTACATGATTTTAAGCTTAACATCAGTAATTTGGAAACCTGTCAGACACTTAATGTTTCATATCAAGAGAGTGCTGTATTTTCATACTTTCAAAAATATTATTAAACTTATTATAAAATTAATCGAACATACCCAACATGTATTATAGTCAAACTAATCTGCATTTTAGATAATGTTATTCACGAAATACGACAAGGTGAAAAGAAAAATAATATATGTGTCTATTTCTGTTTTTTTCTCCCTTTTTGTAGTTGAAGTAACAGCTGGTACTTATACAAGAACATATGCTTCGGGATCTACAATCCTGTTCCCTAGAATCTACACTACACATGGAACAACGAGCAGCAGTTTTACGGACCTGGGAACAAAAGGGGTGTTTACATGTGCCAGACCAGGACTATATCTTATATCTGTGTTTTTATTGACAAGCACTCATTCTACATATGCTGCAGTTTATAAGAATAGCAATGTCGTTGGTTCCATTAAATTTTCATTGAATGGTTACTATCAAACAAATTCTATAACTCTACTGGAAAATTTAGTATTAAATGATACATTATATGTGAAGGCCTATCATAATATGAATGTAAGAGGTAATTGAGATTCATGTATTTCAATACTACAAATAACGGGTTAAGATAAAAAGAATACTATATAGAATAATTGAAGTTTTGTTTCGGATACAAATAAAAATATTGTCGACATAATGGACGAGCTCACTTTGTGGGCGAGTCTATTGTTGGAGACAATAAAACTTCTATTATTCTTTTTATCGGTAATTAACGAAATCATTTTATACAACAATATTTGAAAAATGAAAATCAATTTTGAAGAAATCATGAAATTGGCTATTTATTAGTGAAAGAATTTGTGCGATACTTTACTTTTTTGTAGATGTATATTGATGTGTTGATTGACAAGGTAGGCGTGGCTTAAGTTACTTTTTTTCTAAAATATTTTCTTATTCGGACAGTAGCAAATACTGAAATATTTGCCTCAAGAGATCAAAGGAAACTCATACAAATAAAATATTCAATATTTCTTCTATATTATAACATGTATTATTTCCCCTAAAGTAAAAAAGAATTAAAAGAAAATCACGATTGTAAACAAAGTTTGACAAAAACATTTAAGGTTTCTGCATGATATTGTTTCGTCATTTAGTCATCTTTTTGGTTTACATATATTTAAATAACTAGCAAAATGACATTAAATTTTCCAACATGTTTAAAAATTTTCAACCTTATTCCTTGTACAAAAATGCCCTAGATAATGTAGTGCTTAATTTAAAGGAAAACAAAAATTAAATATTCGAGATGATTTCATAAAAGCATTTCATACAGATATCACTTTGGAAATTAACCTTTCTTATTCACAACACTTGTTCAACGGTGACCCATATTTTTATCATATGTTTACAATATAACGATTTCAAAAGACATGACTTTGCAAAGTTTTAACAAAATAAAATTTTAAGTTATATCTTCATGTAGTCATTCCCCGAGGTTTTTTTTATTTTGAAAAAAATAAACACTAATTGTAGATCGACACTAATACACTGCGCATTCGATTGGCGCATTTGCGAAACACGAATCGGATTCGGCATTGACTATTTTTCAAGCCGGAATATTCCTCTATTGGCCTTTTCATTGTGACGTCATAATAGATTGACATACACTTTCCCTCGAATAAGCTCCATTTTCCCTTAACAATTGTTTATTTTGTTACCTATATAAAATATCTCTCTTGATAAAACGGTGACGTATAGATTTTTCAGCTCAACATATAGATTAAAAGTATATCTCTGAAATATTAAAAATGGAAAAAATCTTTGTGATATTTATTTTATATGTAAGCTAAATAAAAAGCAGGTTCTCACAATTCCCTATATATTCTTTGTAAATATTGTTGAAAATACTCAATTTGACCTGATTTACAACGTCTGAGAGCAGGAAAAGATGATCGGCGACACATCATTTTCATTTTATTTTTGGAACAAATGGACTAATTCCTACAAAATATCTTAAAATAAAAATTCTGTCCGATATTTTTATAAAGATCGATCTATCTTATGTTTCAAAAAAATTACACCAAGTTCCATAGTAGAAAATTAATTCCCTGCAGACACCTTAATTTAATGTAGATCATGCATAATAAAAATCGCAGATTTCCTTCTTTTAAGACGTTTTGTTATACAAAAAAAAAAGTAAGAGGTAACAATGATGACAATGATAATAAAACATTAACACAGGCAAACAAACAAAACACAAACAAATAAATAAATAAATAAATAAATAAATAAATAAAAAAATGCCTATGATTGATAAATAACCAACAAATTATTATCAATCATTGTAGTAAATTCCTGTTCATTTTTCTGCCCCTTAGGGGTGTCTTAATTGACAAATAAAGTATTTGTTATTGTTGTTGTTTTTGTTGTTGTATTGAAAATCAATACCGGTTGATGAACTGATTGCTACCTTTGAGAAATTGTTTGAGACTGTTGGATTTACAATAGAAGTACATTTTTTTATCAGAGGTCTCCAATCTTGATTTCATGGAACAAATTTTCAGATTACAGGCCCAGAAACCTTAGGGTACATTAATGTACTGTTATTAGTCAACAGTGCAACACAGGGTACTGAATATGCATCATATTGAAATTGTGTTCCACAAGTTTCCTTAAAAATACTATTAAATACATGCAATACATATATAATGATCAAACTAATCTTCTTTTTTATTTCATATATTTAAATGCCTATAATAACTTGTATGATACAGGTAGTTACAATTCGTGTATGTCTATACTAAAAATAATGGCAAATGATAAAATACACCAAAACATTTTTTAATGTCGCCACCGACGTAGTCGAGACGACATATTGTTTTTGGTTCGTCTCATCGTAATTATTTTTAAGTCTCCCAAACGAAGTTTGGAGAGACTTTTTGTTTTTATTCAATTCTGATTAAGTCTTCCAAACGAAGCGTGGGGAGACTTACTGTTTTTACTCGCGTTTAATCCGCCTCAAATTGGTCCTTCCTTTTTTTTCTGAGAGTAATGATCCAATCTTAACCAAACTGAACATAAAGATGGATCCCTTCCTGAAAAATGGAATCGGGTCGTGGAATTTTTAAAATGGCACCGATTAAAATGGAAACAGAAAAAAGTAAGGGAAAAATGGCAGTGCTAAGAATATAATGGATTCTGGTGTCCAAGACTTCAAAATATCAACTGCTGCAATGGAAACCGACAAAAAGTCTGGAAAATTGAAAGTGGCAAGAATTGAATAAAACTTCACAGAAGGGGGGGGATTGATAGAACTAGCTTCTACAGTTTTTCTACATTTTTTGTTGAGTTGCCACCGGATGCTACCGCAAGGAAAGGGGATGTTTGGCGCGCCATATAACCGGTTTGACTCAATATTTCTTTTGAAATGCTTGCAGCAAGTCATTGTGATCGACAATTTTCGAGCGGATTCTACCTGCTTTGTTATCTTGCTTCATGGACATTGGCTCTTGACAATTCTGTTCAGTAATTTTGCTATTTCCCCCCCCCNCCCTCCCCCCCTCCCCCCTTTAACATACTGCGCATATCTTCTCTACCTTATCTTTCAATTTTCTTCTCCTTTTATGATACTTCCAATTTTGAGGTACTTTTTCCTAAATATCAAAATCATCTACAACACTAAAAGTACACACAAATTTTCGTTAACATAATTCGTTAATTTAAAATGATGTTGACCACTTCTTATCATCTTGCTTCTTGGACTTTGACTCTTGACAATTCTGTTCAGTCATTTTGCTATAACCCCCATTCAACATACTGTGCATAGCTTTTCTACCTAATTCTTGCATTTTTTTTCTCCTTTTGTGATATATTCCAATTCTGAGGTACTTTATTCCTAAATGTCAATGGTAAATGAAAGGATATGGAGTAAATGTACCTGAGATAGAGTCTCTACAAATACATGGTAAAAACAAGCAAAGGAACAACGCTTTTATTGTTGTTCTTCATCTTGAAGTCACAATGAGGCCTTCAACAATGAGCATTGCTCATACCTCATAGTAATGTCACGAAGGCCCCTAGCACCGGTTCGAGCGGTATTCTTTGCTAATTGTCGAAAAACGCTACATCAATGTCTTTCCTGGTCATGGATGCGGGGCTGTCAACAAATTTAAACATTAATTAAACTGGCAAAGTGCTCTTACAATCACTGTCATCCGTTTCCCGACAAAAGCACTAGTGTCTTAAGCTAGTGGACGAATACAACATATAGACAAACACAGGGCACTCATCAAGTCGATTGTAAGAAAACTTGGCATTGATGTGGGCATCTTAAACAGGTGGTCAGAATTTCCTTTCAAAACTACAGAAATAAATGCCAAGATTTAAAAGCATGATAGTATATCCACATGAGAAATTCTCTCACGAACAAGTACAACATAACTGAAATATATAGAGAGCATACATCTCTTGCACGGAAAATCTTTTTACGGACTCCAAACTGCAGGAGAGACAAACTCCAGTCGTAAATGGTGAATGAAAGTATATGGAGAAAATGTACATGAGACAAAGTCTCTAATGAGACAAAACCATCTACAACACTTTAAGTACACACAAATTTTCGTAAACCTAATTCGTTAATTTAAAATGATGTTGACTACTACTTGTCATCTTGCTTTTTGGTCTTTGGCTCTTGACAATTTGGTCAGTAATTTTGCTATTACCCCCATTCAGCATACTGTGCATAGCTTCTATACCTTATTCTTTTAACTTTCTTCTACTTTTACGATATATTCCAATTTTAAGGAACTTTATTTCTAAATATCAAAACCATCAACAACACTTAAAGTACAAATTTTCGTTCATAATTAGTTTATTTAAAATAACAACATAACTTTTAGAAGCAAGCTATTCTTATGTCTTAAAAAACACAAAAACTGCAGTAATTCAAGGTGCCGTTACAGAATCAGCTAAAATTACGGGGGATGGAAAGTAGGCGATACCCCGATTCTCCGTTGTTTAAATACCCACACATATCTTGTGAAACTTCTTGATCGAGGTAAACTTATTCGAAAGTTCAAAAAATAATTTATTTTAAGCGTTTGAAAGTATGACATACTTTTGTTATTTGTTCAGTTTTTATACGCCCGTCTAATGACGGACGTATTATGGTATACCAATGTCCGATTGTCCGTCCGTCCGTCCGTCCGTCTGTCTGTCTGTCTGTCTGTTTGTCCGTTTCATATGTCGCGCTCTAACTTGATAGCTATTTGGCCAATTCACTTCAAACTTTGCAGAGGTATTGGGTATGATGGCCTCACGATCTGTATACTTTTTCAGGAAATTCAATTTTTCTTGTAGGAGTTATGGGACTTTATTCGTCAATTTTAAGGC